>CAUYQV010190519.1:0-22214 GCA_963574575.1 Galagoides demidoff | reverse complement strand
CTACCATTTTTCATTATTGATGATTTTTCTCAAAGATGATTGAAGGAAAATACTCAGAATTTAGAAATAAGGGTTACCATTATTGGTGTAACTGCAAACTGCCACAGGTCATGTTATTGCATTCAGTTTCACCGTTAGGTTGAACCCTCTACTAGACATCACATCAGTCCCCGTGACTTTACTGAGTGGTGTAAATGTTGCATTATTATAGAAGTGAGGATATCTTACCTATTTTTAAGTTTTACAATTATCATTTTTTAGGTTAATTTTTTTATTTTTTATTTATTGTTAGGAATTCATTGGGGCTATAAAGAACCAGATTACATTGATTGCATTTGTTAGATAAAGTCCCTTTTATAATTGTCTCCTGCCCCCCAAATATTATCATTTGTATGAAATTTATACCAAAAAAACCCAAAGATTCTACAAATAATTGTATACTTGGAGAAAATATTAAACTACAGAACAAATATATTTCCAATTATTTTTTAGGATTCAGCATACCTTTGACAGGAATTTGTCAGTAAGACAAGAAATAGCCACCAGAATGAAATTCTCATGTTATAACAACCCCTTGCTAAGTGTTAGAAAGCACCTTCCTTTCAAATCCAATCTTTGAGTGTTGTCACTAAAAATAATAGGATAATCCCTTATAAAACACTCTCATCTGTTATACACCTATGGCATGAATCATATGAACATGCCTTAGAATATGAATTATAAGATTTGACAGAGTGGAAACCGTGGTAGGAAAGCCAACCCCACTCGTCACCCCCACCCACACATACACACACCCCTGAGGCTTACTTTTTTGGCCTAAGCCGAGAATCATTTAGAAAAATATATCCACTTTTTTTTTATGCCCAATTATAAGTGAGAACTTGTGATATTTGTTTTCCTATGATTGGCTTATTTCACTTAATATAATAACCTCCAGTTTTTTTCAGTATTTGATAGTACAGTAGAGAAATTATAGTTAACAATAATGTATTCTGTACATCAAAATAGCTAGAAGTTTTATGATGTTCTCTACATAAAAGAGAAATGTTTGAGGTGATCAATAGCCCCATTACCTTGATTGATCATTACACATTGTATAGGTATCAAAATAATCACATGTACCCCAAAATATGTACATATATATATATCAGTAAAAATCTTTAAAATACAAAAAAAAGAAAAATATATCCAAAGTTACTCAACCAAGATTGCCACCCATATATTGTTTGCTCTTTGTTTTACATAAGTTTTATTTCCTTTTATATCATGTGCAATCTAAAAGCTACTGAAGTTTCCTGCCCATGCATTAATGCTAATGTGATGTTTATTGATTTTAGTATTTTACACACAAATAGTTTTTAAATCAGATCTTCTTAGAATGTACATGACAAAGATTTTTGAGAGAACATAGAGCAATTTACTTGGTCAAGATAGTAGCAAGATATACACCGGGAAATATCAGAAGATAAGAAGATTACGTTGGAGACAGATTATAGAGACCTATGATGACCTAAAAGTCATCAGTTTATTTACAATAAGGATGTGATGTGAGATTTGAGCTCCATATCAGTCTAGCCACAAAATTGTATTATATGTATATATATGTATGTGTGTGTATTTGAAGCCTCTAGTTTTCTGGGATTTTGGTGAATTAAATTTTCAAGTTTAATTAGCAAGTCTTCCATACATCTCCATGTCAAATACACAGGCTTCTGTGGTGTTTTACTAATAATTTTCCACCCTCAATTGAATAACAGAATCCTGCTAACATGTAATTCATTTTCTGTCATTCGCAAAGTATGTCCATTTACTTTGGTTTATGATTAATTTTGACTGACAGCTGGTTTCTTTTCTATTCTAGGTTGTGGAGACTAATTTGGTTGCTTTTGACTGTCACTGGATCATTATAAATGAGGTAAAGCCAACTGCACCGTATCGCCACCTCCGTGTTCTGTTTTCATATATATCATCGCAGCTTTGTCTACAGCCTCAAATTGTTAACAGGAAAGAGAAAAGAAAGTAAACTTTAGCTCCCTGAGTGAATGCTGTTCAATAAAAATAGAATGAAACTTTTGAAAAAATTATAAAGGGCTTTATGTGAATAAGATAAATGGAGAAAGTCTTCCCCACTGAGTATCTTTTAGCTTTTTCTGTTTGACACATACTGCCTTCTTAAGGACATCATCTTTATCATAAGTAGTGTTCTTTTTTTGTAAGCAAAGTGAATTCCTCCCAGGGGAGCGCTTGTGTTCCATTTATATTTTAATGTCTCCAGAACTTTCCTATCCACCCCCCTTCCATGAGGATTGAATAGTTCAGCATATGAGTATGAATAAACAGAGAACAGATTTTTCCCTTTTCATAAAGAAGTACAACTGTTTTAGAATCCATAGACTTGTCAAATTCTTGATTTCGGCAAAGATAATCTACAGGATTAAAAATAGGTTGCAGCCAGAGACCTGTGAAGTGGATGGCCCTGTTTGCACCTGCTGGTCGGAAATGGAAAGGACCATGAGCAGATGGGTTGAGACAAGGCATGCGAGCATCTGGAGTTCTCCTCGACAAGACACAGGATTCACTTATTTATGAATAAAGTCATTGCATTGTTTATCTACGAGGCTTGACAATTAAGTTCGTGAACTCATCCTAGAAAAAAGTGCCACAAACCACATTGCTGAATATCACTGCACTCACCAGATGGCCAAGGGCGAACACTTTAAAAGTGACCATAGTGATACCACATACAAATGATAGCATAATAAGATTTGTTTTATGGACAAAATAGTATTTGGGGTAGGAATTCTGCTTTTGCAATCAGCAAGATAGGTTCAATCTGAGTGTGAAATTGGTCAGCTCTGTTACTATGGTTGTAATCTTCCTCTGCCTCAGTTTGTTAGTTTGTATAATAAGTATAGTAACATTTACTTTACAAGTTCATAATCAAAGTTACATGACTTATTACGCAACACTCCTAACACAGTGCCTGACGGATGATGTTCAGTCAGTAGTGCTGAAAAAATGCTATCACATTGAAGTTCACAGATCACTTTCTCGTACATTATTTTGTGGAATACTGTACATTATTCTATGAAGTACTGCAGAAATAAGATACACAGGGGGTAATGATTTGCCTCACCTTACACACATAAGTAAAACTAATTTTCAGTTTCAAGTTGCTTCTCCTATACCACACCCCACTGATGAAATGGTTCTTCTTAGCTCAGTGTAAAAACCCTGAAAACATCCTACAAATCCGTTTTTGGTCTACTAAACGTTGGGTTTATATGATATGTGACTATTTCTCATGTCAAATGAAGGTATGTTTCTCTGAGATTCCCATTGGCAATATGTATGTATGAGATCAGCTTTTCAATAAATTTCTGATATATTCTAATTTTTCTAATACTTCTTGATTTTTCCATCTAGAATGATGAGACATCAGGATAGAGGGAAGGACAAAAGGAGGGGAACATAGCAAGCCTTCCTGATAACTTTTCAAATTAGATATTTTCATTTTGACTTTTCTATAAGGAAACTAAGCTTCAGAGATATCAAACAGTTCAGCAAATATTATACAACTAGTAGGTGGTGGTCAGGGTTTAAAATTTAGTCCTTTTGAGTGCAATGGTTTGGTTGGTTTTGTTTTATTTTTCGATAATTACCCTGAGGGTTTATATCTTTGAAATCCCTACCACCTTAGCTGTAATTTTATGGTAGCCGTTCATCCCACTAGTTTCTGTCATTGGTTTAACTTTTTCCAATCCAATTCTTCTGCCACTGATATTCTCCCCAGCTCTTACTTGTTTGCGAGTGGGAAGGAGGTTGGTAGATTATTTGTAATTATCCTACAGTTTTAAAAGAGAAAAACTAAGAGCTTCTATGAACTCACATGGTGATTTTATTATCTATTTTAGGTTACATAGAGTACTTCAATTGTTTTTGTCTGACATAGGATCAGAATGGGTTTTAATTATTTTCTAGATCACTTTTTCTATAAGAAAGATTTCTGCTAATCCCTTGTTTTTATCTCATATCTCAGTTATGACAGAGAAGATACCACAGAGATTTCTTGACGGAAAACAATCAGGAGTCATTTTACTCGTTCATGTCAACAGAGCTGATAGGAAAATAAAGTGATTTCTTGCCTCTTTAGTCACATGGGTTAACCAAAACATATTAATGTTTGTAATCATTAAATAGAAATGGCCATTCCCTTCTGATTTTGCATAGGATTTCACAAGGAACCTGTGAATGATTTTTTTTCTAATTTACCTTCTGCAACCATACCCGAATCTTAAAAGTATCAATCCAAGTAGAGCTATCCAGGACACCACAGTTGTTAACTCACTGTTGAGTAGCCAATATGTTCTTTGGAAGAAACTGCTCCTTCGTATTATGTAAGCATAGCCTGAATAGATGAGTATTATTTCATTAGTGACAAATAGCATGGAAAGAATAATAACAACGTGTACTTTATTGTATCTTTCATAAGCATTATGACCCATTTTGTTAGACCTGAGTGTGAAATTTTATTTTTTAAATTATTAAGTGGGAAGATATTCTCTTTCAATGGACTCTCCATCACTTGGGCTACTATTTTGCAAGAGAAAACATCTATGTAAACAAAGCAATCTAACGGGTAAATAACTCAATAAATGTTAAAAGGATAGAAAATGATACAGAAGAACTTGGTAATATCTGATCTTTCCAACTGAGATTTTCTATCAGCAACTGTCCCCGCTTCATCTTTACCGTCCCTAAAACCCTGATTTCTCTAGGCCTTGAGCAAAGGTGTAATTTCTCTTGGGCAGAACAATACTGCTGAGACCCTAAAAATTATAGTGTTTATAACCCATACCCTTTACATTGGTTATTGCTTTTATCTGACTTAGATTAAAACTCAGAGAATGAGAATGTTTTCTGTATTTTAAACCTTTTAAAAAAAAATCATCAGCCAGTATATCTGAAGTCACCACTCCTTCACCTGATTCCGTTCAATCATCCTATTCTCTCTGAAATACACCTCAGGAAAAGGGATTCTCTTTCTTTTCTTATGCACTTTTCATTTACCTGGTTGTCTATACACATTTATAATGGATAAGACATAATTTACCTTAGTGCCTATAAAAGAGGCAGCATGGATTCCTCAAATTTGCTAGGGAGGCAACAAACTCAGAATGTAACAACAGCAAATCCAACAACATGTAAATACCCATTTTGACTGAAAATGGAGAACACGAATCTGTCTTGTTTGGTTTGTACAGCTATTGTTTTGTTGCTAATTTTAAAATGGGTTGCAAACATTTATTTAATCTTATTACACCAGTAGTTTTTCAGAGAGGTACTATAAATCAAAGTTAGCATCGTGCATCATGATACAAATTGATACAGATACTTAAAAACAATGTTTTTTTTCTTAAATTTATTAAGTGTACTATAATAACGAGAGGCTATACTAGCTGATACGGTGCAATCGATCATATGTTAGGACATGTTAATAGTATTTATCTTCTCCTTGCAATGAGTGGATCCAGCTCACAATGGCCTTTCCATATAAGTGTTGTCGTCTCTTCAGGGCCCTGAAGCAGATGGCCTTCCACTTTATTTAAATTTTATAAAAGTTAATAGGAAGAAGTACACTGTTTAGAGCTGCAAGAAGCATAATGCTTTATATGCCCTTCCATTCTCTGACAACACAGAATCTGACTTTTGGTGTCCTAAGGAGAATTATTACTAAGTTCTTCTTTAAATACTCTGAGCCATTATTCTTTTAATTGTTACTGAGTATTGCACTTAACAAGGGAGTTGTCGGTTTGGGCTTTTTGGTGTTGTTTTGAGATTAACAAAGCCTGTATGTGTGATAGATATTTTTCAGTGTTTTCTCACTTAGTGTTAATTGAACTGCTCACCACCAACCTGTAAAGCAGAAAGTAATCATTCAGGTCCTCTTCCTGTTGGTAGACAACCTACAGTTGATTTTGTTTCGTCTTGTTGATACAATTGTCTCATAATTAATGTTAAATTTTATGGGCGCATCAAAGGGTCATCTTTGCTAAAGCACAAACAATAAAAACAAATGAGAAAAAACCATAACCCTGCATCTGTACCACATATTCACTGACTCATGGCTAAAATCTGCTTTCATCAAAATTGTTTAATACTTTTAAAGCCTTCCTGTGTGTAAAATTCAAATTTCAGACATCAATCTTGAAAAGTTGGGTTGCTAAAACCTTGCCATTCATTTATTCCTTCTATTTTTATTTATCAACACTTACTGAAGATGAGCCAGGAACTTTGTAAAAGCATGGGCAAAAGGGTAAAATGATAGGAAAAGGGGGAAATGAGAAACTAATTCTTTGAAATGATTATTTTTTTAGTCCAAATTGGCGTCTGACCTAATATATTTTAAATCTTTTCTTCCCCCGGATTTTATTAATTTGAGCCGAAAGCCGATACACTATAAAGATTCAGGAATGACTCAATTTTCTTACGAGATTTGTTCTAGAAGGCGGCCACTTCTGGATGTGGTGGTCTGCCCAGCAGATACTACAGCTGTTCCTTTTCTACCTTGGTCCTTATGCAGTTCAGGATTAAGCTTGCATTAAATTATCAAAGCAGAGTGAATACGAATATTTTGGTGAACATTTTGACTTGATTCTTATTAATTTTTAATTATCCAGGTAAATTGGATAGTTATCTGTTTTGGGAAAAACAGATTTTATGCTTTTCTTCTAAAAAGTAAAAAGAAAAGTGAGGCATCTAAACATATATTTCTTTGTATTACCTATTCTACTTTTATAAATATACGCAATCAAATAAAGAATATTAGAAGGATGAACAGGGAAAATAATTTTATAATGCAGGTTCTTCAGTTTCCTTAAAGCTCCAGAATTCTGTATCTCCTTGCAGAAATTAGCATGTTTGGTAGTACTGGGACTCAGGAGAATGAGGACTCGGTAAACTAGTCCTTCATGGATTAATTTAAAAAATCTGACAGTCTAGACATTATTTTAAAAATTCAGATCATTAGAAAATATAGATCCTTATAGATCGCTTAATAGTTTCACATTTTAATACAGAAGTTTACTTATTAATTTGTTTCAGTTCAAAGTCTCTTTACAGATTAGGTGATCACCTTAGTGTTTATGTAACGTTGCATCTGCTGCCCTTGAAGCAGAAATACCTTTTGAAATGCAAACATTATAGTTCTGCAAATACCAAATAGCTACACATCCAAGTTTTCATACCACCATTAAACTTCTTGAGATCAAGTCTCAAAACGAAAATTATGAGTGAATTTTTAGACAGTTTGATTCAGAATGGAAGATTCTTTTCTCCCATGAAATAACTTTTTTTCCCCTTCCCAATATAATGATAGGCAAATTATACTCAATTCACATTGATAGTTCTTCAGGTATACCTTAAGCTGCTGAGATGCCTGAGAACATCAACCTTGGAAGCTCTGATAGGTACCCAGACTTTCTATGGGTTTGAAAATTATCCCTGCAAAGGCCTGTCTGAAAGATGACTGTATTATTCCTTATAGAATCTTTAGAAAATTATATGCTGAAATAAGATATTCTTATACTTTTCATTTCTGTGATTCATAAATATTACTCTAAAGAATTCCCATAAGGAAATAAAGATATCTTACACTATTCTTCAGAGAGCATATTTTTGATAACATTTATACATTCATCCTATGACTAGAATACTTTAAATAAAGATCTTGGAATCTCCCTGGTTCTTTATTTATGAAATGAAAATAAACTGTGACTGATTCAAAATGTCCTTTAGTGGAAAGTGAGGTAACAGCTATAGTAGTTAGTATTTTGCTTACTATATAGCAGGCAGTTATTACATGCAAATTTGTGTGCCACAATGCTGATTTGTAGAGATGGTGATGTGAATAAATTTTAGTATTGATGAAGAAAAAGTAACCACATGTATAATAAATTTACTTAATATTATGAGAAAAGAGGTATAATTTCCCCATTGCATTTTAAATGAAAATTTCTGTCCGCACAGTACAGAATTTTTTTTAAATGGAAAGACATTGATTAGCAATTGTAATATTAATTCATGTTAAAAGGTGTCTGATTAAAGTTAGAGCTGAAAATGGAGTTGACAGGACACTGTTTAATTCTTCTTTGTGAGTGGATGACAGAGAATTAAAAAGCAACCTTTCTTTGCCAGACAGAATTTCTGGTGACCAGTGAAATGACACAGACTAAAGGAAAAAGACTGCATTTTAAATGGAGAAAAATCATTTTTTATGGTACATTAAGAATTGATTAATCACCTAGAAATCCAGGATATTACCCTGGATCCAGCGGATAGCAGATGTTATTTTATTTTCAGAAACTCTATTTTATGCAGATCAAAAATGAAGGATAATATTTTAAAATCTAATACATGCTACAAAGAAGAATACTCAGTTCAGTCAGATAAAAAAGAACATTTACACATTGTGAATTACTTTTGTTCTTTCACTTTTCTAGAATAATTCCTCTGATCAAAAGTAAGAAATGCTTACTGCAGCCCACAATGTATCTTGTGCCAAATCTTTTGTTTCTGCTGTTTTAAGAATATATTCAAACCAGTACTATGTTAATAGCACAGCCCTCATTGAAAGGTCACAAATGGATACTCTTAGGCACAAACTGTTTTAGTAAAGATTATCATAAAACTAAAATTATTTTGATTGCTTTTACTTTCATTCCATTCAGAACAGATGTATGTTATTAAAATATTATTTTATTATTTCTACATCCATGATAAAATATATACCTGGAGTTGGGGAGAGAAGAAAGTCAAAATTATACTTCTGTGAGTTCGGCAAATACTGTAATAGGCAAAACTAAACTCATTTAGATGAAGAACACTGGGTTTCCTCCTTCACTCATCTTGATTCTGATTGTATTAAACAATTAATTTTTCAGGAGGCTCCGCTGGCTAAGTGGGTAGGGCTCTGGCTCCAGATACCAAAGGTAGCTGGTTCAAACCCAGCCCTGGCAACAACAAAAAATAGCCAGGTGTTGTGGTGGGCTCCTGTAGTCCCAGGTACTTGGGAGGCTGAGGCAAGAGAATCACATAAGCCCAGGAGTTGGAGGTTGCTGTGAGCTGTGACGCCATGACGCCCTACCAAACAAACAAACAAAAAACTAATTTTTCATTTTTATGTAGACCACAATTGCCAAGAACTCAACTATGTATTAACTTCTTTATCTAAAAGTTAGTGAGTGCTTTGTTTAATCTGTTTTTTACCAAGAGAAACATATGACTTAACTCTGATAGTTGTAACAAATTATTATAAAAGTCTTAAAAAGTAATATCTCCTATTGCTCTATTTATTTTCATCATTTAAAAGCCTAATTTTTCATTGCTAAGAAAAATATATATTACTCTCAAATTGCGTCTGTCTTATAGATGCTCAAAGATACTTGAAATCCATTAATGAATAATAAAGTGTCAGAGCCACTTACTTTGTGACTTTTTAAACACTTTGATCACATCTCTTTTTTCTAAAGTGTTCAACATAATACCTTATAAACTTATTAATAAACCATATTTAAGTCAATTGCTCTGTTTAAAATTATTTTGGCACGAATGTACATCACTTAAAGCACAGGCTGGAACTACAAATGAGTTGAGCATTTTAAAGAAAATGTGCTTCTTTTATTCAGAAATGAGCTAAGCATTAAGCCAATGTATTACAGTAACAGAATCCCTAACATTTCCAGATCACAGCTCATAAATGGTTTGTGTTTCTCTTACTGTATTAAAGTATTTCTAATTCTTCCCATTCTTATCTTATCTTATAGGAAATAAACGATGTGGATGTACAGGAACTTGTAAGAAGGTCAATTGGAAGGTTAACGATTATTCGGCAGACATTTCCAGTCCCCCAGAATATAAGTCAGCGATGTTTCCGTGGCAACCATCGAATATCTTCAACACTGTGCGATCCAAAGGATCCATTTGCTCAGAATATGGAGGTAGAATCCAAATGCTGGTATATTGCTCCCCTGGGGGTTGTTGGACGATTGCAATGAGAGCTTCTCCAACCGCACTAGATTCAGAGTTATGTGCATTGTCATTTCTGAACAACGTATTCTGATGGGAAGAAAGAAGTGCTAAGAATTTGTGTCTTTCTCCCTTTTTATTTCATTATAAACAATATCTACTTGTTTAATAAGTAAAGAGTATTTTCCCCTAAACAAGTAGATCCGTAACATTTTCCATGGGAGTAATCAATCCTCCTAATTCCAAACTCCAAAGCTAATGAATTTGTTTGACTTTTCTAACATAAAAGATGCTTATTTGTTTTCTAAATTAGTCTCCAGTTTGAATCGCTTCAACAACAAGAACAACAAAAAACTACTTAGAAATGTAAAAGTGTTACACAGTCATAGCCAAAGCTGAGGGAGGTGGCTGGAACTTCACCATCCATAGTCCAACAAAGAATTTGAAAGTAAATGAATTAAATCTCTGACCAGGAAAACAGAGAACACCAAATCCCACAGCTTACTCATAAGGATGCAGTTTAAATACTCACTTGAAGCTGATTTCTTTTTTTCTAAGGAAAATCCTATCCGATGTTTTTTTCTTTGCACTGGAGATCTAAGTCAATTAGAAGGGGGTGTTAAGAAAGGCAGGCAGGCTGACAGCAGCAGGGAGCTGTAGGAGCTCTCCCTCGCCAGGCAAGAGAAAGAATCAGACACAGCAGCTCAACTCAGATATCCTTGTAGGGCTTTTCCTAAAAACTAATCTGTGTCATAAAACATTTTCTAAACGTATCTTATGTATAGTATTTAATATTTCAATATAACTCTGAAATGCAAGTAAAGCTAAAGTCAGGCCAGCTTTAGAAGTTAGGAAACTGTGATGATATTTTAGAAACCTATCTTTAAAGCGTTTGCTGCAGAAAACATTTTAGTACTTAGAGATATTTAGTTTTAACAGTATAGAAATATAACCCTAGGAAAACCAGTTCATCTCCATTAATACTAGATAAATAAGATGATTTTGCAATTTTTGAAAAATAGCTCACACCCTCTCTCTCTTTAGTCACCTTTGAATATTTTTAGATGAATTACCATTCATCCAACCTTTTTTTAAAATTTTTTTTTTGTTTCAGACAATTGGGGGTACCCACGTTTCATGTTTTGTTTACGTACTCTGTTGCAGTACAGATTAAGTGAACGTTATACTATCATTTCCATCATTGCAATGAGCAGCCTGGCTCTAGCATCCTTGCCCTGGAACGTCTGTCCTCTGCTGGATGGTACGCTCCTTTACAAATAGGCCCTTCCAGGATCTGACATTATAAAATTTCGTAATGTACCCATTCATCATTTTCTCCGTCATCTCCGCCACAGTGATCTGAACCTTTTTGAATATTGGTAGATTTGAGCATCAAGAGAAGTCCCCAGTTGACGTAGCCACTCTGATGCTTTGACAAACCCTTTTAAATTTTAGTAACACCTTATCATGGCTCATCTTTACAAATTAACTGGTGGTCATGAGTGTAGTTGATGTAAAAATGATCGAGTTCTAAATGGAGTAAACAGGAAGTAATTTTGATTGAGAAAATAATGAACCATGAATGATTGACTGTGTCATTTATGGAACGCAGACAGTACTGCACAGCACAGTCACCGAGGAACATCATCTTTCAATTCCAAGGGGTGAGGCCCTTGATATCAGGAAACAAATATTTTATTTATCTCTACATTTCCAACTTTATCTGAGGGATTAAGGCTGTGCCTTCTCCTTAACCAATACCTTTCTTTCTATTCTCCCCAAACCCACAAATGAAAGAAAATAGAACAACCACTTTTTCTATGAGGATTTGTTTACTTCCTTCTAATCTGTGATGGAATTTAGCTATTTAATAAACAAAGGAAAATTGACAGAAACTTCTGTATGTGATGATTTATAGAATTAAGAATCTGAATACAGGGTTCTTGAATTGAAAATGATCCACCAACAGTGGAATCGTTGATGTACAGCCTCATTTTGGTGAAATGTCTTTTTCATCAAAATTAGAGAGAGCTACTTAGATTAAATTCTGGTCAACAGGATACACTGACCAATAATTTAGGAATAGGAGGTGCCTAAGAGAAGTCATTTTCTCAACATAAAGTCTGTAAAACAATGCAACACTTGTAGAATTCAGAAGGGTTCAATTAAAACTGGTTTTACAAAGCAAGTATACAAATATGACTCAAGTCAACTTTCAAAAATAGAAACCCGCTTATAAGTCAATATAGGGAAAGGCAAAGGGGATACAATGACCCTGAGTAGAAAGCTGGGCTGTTACCTCACTTAATGTTCATAGAAAGGAAAGGAAAATTTAGAAAATGCAGAAAGAATGTTTCACACGTCTTTAATAGAGTGCCAGGAAGATTAAAAACTCAGGATTATCTGAAGTTGTAAAATAAATATTAAAAACCACATTTTCACTAGAACATAGAGTTTTTAGCTATATATGAAACAAGAGAGAAGTGACCCATTTATTGCTTGATAACACAAAGGTTAGCTTGGCTGCTAAGAGATAGAAAACAGAAACATTAAATCCTTTTGGTTCTATTTTCACCATCTAGGTGTAATAGTCTTTAATTGGAAGGGTTAGAATAAAAGTCATTAAAAGAAAGTAAACCACAGGTTGAAAGGAGCAGGGGTTTGGAGATGGTAAGGTCATGCCTGTGCGCTTTGAATTAGGCGGGACAAATAATTGCTCAGAATAGTTAATGGACCAGCAGACGTGATTGTAAAGTTAATAATATAGAAATACTAGAGAAATATGTAGGGAGGGAACCAAAGTACAAGAGATTGGCGTACTGCACCAGTTTCCAAAATGAAGAGGACAGGACTATGACAACCAAACTTCAGTATATTAGATGTGAACATTTAGCTAAATTATAGACTGTATTATTAAATACGTGGTCGGAAGTGCTTCAAATAATACAATAGCACATCCTTAAGAACAAATCTTGAATGACAAAGTAGGATTTTATCCATAGTTTCTTTAAATTAGAAGAATGTCATAAAGCCAGATATTTTATACTGATTTTTATATGGTGTTTTACAAATTTTCTGATGAAATCCTTGGCAAATGTATTAAAAGTCCGGATAGAGTGATGCCACTCGAACATGGTCACTAACGTGTTCCTCAGAGCAAAAGATAGTGAACACTCTGTTCTCAGATAGGGGAAAAAACTCAAAATATTTTGTCTCATTATTACTTTTAAAAGCTATAATGTGTGTTATCACAACATTAAAAGTGGTATTTTAAGCTATTTTTCTCCACATCTTCAAAAAAATTGGTACCTAAATGTAACAATCAAATCTTCAAGTAACAGCAGTATTCCTAGAATATGTCTTAATATTTGGTTGCTTTGAGTACGTCCTAATGTTGCAACCCAATACTAAGGGGTCTTTTATCCTCAGTTTGAGGAGTGTAGAATCAGAAGAATATTCAAACTGCACTGATAAATATTCCACTCTTGAAATCCTAGTGCTCTTGGTCATCCACCAAGTTCTGTCCTTGCACTGGTCATTTTCAAAATGTTTATCACTACATGAATGAAAATGCACAAAACACACCTACCAAATTTGTCCATGATGGAGAGCTAGTAGAGAAAGCTCCTGTAACGTGACATAATCAAGATACAAGTTGTTAATATGTATCTGTGTAATGACTGAATAATAAGCCTAAAAGTTGAAATTTTACAGAGACAAAGGACACATTTAAAATTAATTAGATGAAGTCCAGGTAGAAGTTTTTGGTTTACGAGGCTGATGTGGTGGCTCACACCTGTAATCCTAGCACTCTGGGAGGCTAGGCAGGTGGATTGCTTGAGCTCAGGAGTTCAAGACCAGCCTGAGCAAGAATGAGACCTCATCTTGAAACACAGCCAAGTGTTGCGGTGGGCACCGGTAGTCCCAGCTTTTCAAAGCTGTTAAGTTGAAGGCAAATTCAGTCCGAGCATAGCTCAAGTCGTATTTGTTCTAAACCACTTAAATAACATTTTTTTCCCTCCATGACGGAAGAATGTTGCTAAGATCAAGAGAGACGCCTCACACTACTCTCTTCTACCCATATCAGCTTGGCAGTAATTTGTACATTCCAGCTACTAACACAGTTAACAGAAACAATGGAAAACACGAGAAGGATAGAGGAAGAAACTCAGATGCTAAGCAGACTCCAGTCTGCACCCGATGGTGAACAACCGAAAGAAGGGGAACATGTAAGGGAAAGTAGCAAATATTGGAGCCCTGTAGCTCACAGCAGGCAGGTGCCGGGGCTTCGGTGAGGTGGAGAGCAAGCGTAGTGACTGTAAGGAAGAGAGAAATAACTGGTCAGATAGGGGAAGCCGGAGTTTAAGATGTGGTTTGTTTCCAGGACATTATCATTTATGATGGTTGTGGCAACAGTAGAAGTGAAGATCATCCATGTAGAAATTGAAGTGACCTTCTTAAATGCTGAGAGACAGTTTCCAGTCCCGAGAGGGAAGAGCCCAAGACCTCAGTAATAGAGAATGACCTTCAGGTCAGTCACTGATGGCAGAAAGGAGCAATAAAGGGGAGCTCAGGAAAGAGCGTGAACGGCAACAGAGAACGGACACTTGCCTGAAAAGAAGTAACAGGTTGGAAGGGGAAGGGAGAGCCCAGAAAAGGTCACCACTTCCTGATCTTGCAGTTGGAAATGCGAACCCATGAGAAGAGACTGTCCTCGGTCAGTCTATCACCCACTGGGCACAAAGGATTTACTTTTAAGACCAGCACAGAAGCTCGAAGGATTTGCTCAATGTATGTGCAAGAGAATGTGTCACAGAAACGTCAGGTTGGGATGGAACCCAGTTTGCCAGATTCCTCATGTCTTGACTTCTGTCCAAACTTGACTTTCTCTCGTCCTTCCTCCCCATTATTTGTCTTCTTGATGCCTGTTTGTCAAACAGTGAATATGCGCTCGGCCTTCGGCTAAGTCAAAGGGAAATAAAGGACAAGAGGGAAAAGAAGATGTGGAATATGAGTCGCTGTCCAGAAGGAACGGGGGAAAGGCTGAGTTTATAAAAATCTTATTATTATAATACGTCTCGACAGAGATACGCATTTGATATTCCGAGAGGTGAAAAGGGGACTGTTCAGCATTGCCCAGGATGGGAAGAGAAGATGAGAAGTAGTTAGGGTAGAATTCCCCCAGCATGGAACGCCTTTGAACTAAATACTGAAAAGTGTTACCTAATTGGAGAAAGGTAAAGAGCTAACAAAGGATGCTACGCTGCCTACCTCAAATACACTCTTAAAGCAATCAGGAAGGGAGAAAGCAAAAGAGAGCTAGAGAGGGAAGAGGCAGCAAGCTGGAGGTGGAGACAGGAGAGGGTAGAAAAGGCCTAAGTTCATACCAGTTTGAGAAGGGTCAGGGTTTCCCCGGGATTGTCGGGAATCCCCCTGTGGTGGATTTGCCTTTCACGAACTTCCCTTTCATCCATCAGGTTTCTTCTACATTTTCCTACTGGGTCTTCCCACTCTAATCCCAACTTGAATCTTGGTTATTGGGCTACTTTTAACTTCAAGTCTCACACTTTATTCCTCGCAGATTGCATGCAGGCTTTTCTGATCTATCTAGTAATTACTTGGCAGGATGGGTGAGGGTAGGGATGAGAAAAGCCAGCTCTAATAATTCTTCATAAAGAACAAACTTGTATTTCCTATAATGCATGAATCTGCAAAGTTTCTTCAAAAAGATCAAACTTTCATAAGTATTATACATATAAAATGATGCTTAACAAATCCAAAGGGTTTTATAGAGTATGTGAAAGAAAGCTCGGAAGGCACTGTGAGGAAGCTCTTATTACCAGCTGTGCCTAGCATCAAGCTCTAATTATCCCAGGAGTTGCAGCTTAGTACCATTCTGTGATGTGGGCAGACTATTTAAAAAATTTCCTACGTGATTAATTATAACCAGAGGACAATCCACGTACTCCTCCCTTTGTTTATCAGAAAAATGAAACTGTGATAATGTTTTTCTAAAAACCTGAGAAAATCTAAGTGCTTTAGGATGGAATTAATTTACATTGTTACACTGACTTCTAATTATTACATTTTATATTGGTGTTTGTCTTCAGAGAAGTAATAATGTAACATTTAACAGTTTTTATTGACCTAAGATCCTTTTCAGTGTTGTTTTCTGCATAATTCTTAATTTCTTTGCAAAAGAAGCACCTCTGGTAATTAATTGACGATATGGATAGCGGCTATAGCAAGATGTAATTGTAAGAGTGCAATAGACCTTAGCAAAAAAAAAGGGCTGTAATTCATTTTTCAATCTAAGTAGAAAGAAGATAATAACATGGTTACTTTAGAACAAGAAAGTGTTAATGTAAACAAATTTTCACAGAGTTAATAATTTTAGTACTTGCCACATCAATGAATTGCAGTGCAGATATATACCTATATAATTTTGTATAGATCCTTGATCATTGTACTATTTATGAATGGTTCTCTTCTTTCTTTTTTTTTATTATTATATCCTGTAGACACAAATGTACACACATGGCTGCTCCCTTTGTATGCACCCACGACACTCACCTATAACATCAAGTTGATATGTCTCCATCTGAATAACTAGAATGCAAAGTCTTGACCTACTCAGAAAAGACATTATTCAGTTTGGGCCTCCCATCGGAGACTCTTAGATCCTTACCTCCTGTGAAAGAAATGGGAGCCAAAGATATTCAAAGGTTTGACACTAACAGCCTTATCTCTGTCAAGACTCCCTTTTTAAAAGATCTTCTTTTATATCTAAATAAGCCGAAAATCAATTGAGACGTACAATCAGACTAGACTTCATGCTCAATGGCAAGACTGCCCAGGAAATGACAAAAGAAACCCTCTGCTTAATAAATAACCCAGTGAACCCATCATTTGTGACATGAGCTTTAGAGTTGAGCACAGTTTTCTGTATTCTTGATGGCCGGCATCCATGATTTTCATGATCACTGTCTAATGTCGTTTCAGATTTCAAACCTTTACATATATGACACAGTGCTCCTGCTTGCTAATGCTTTTCACAAGAAGCTGGAGGACAGGAAGTGGCACAGCATGGCGAGCCTGTCATGTATAAGGAAGAACTCCAAGCCCTGGCAGGGAGGGCGCTCCATGCTGGAGACCATCAAGAAGGTAACCTCCCATGACCGTTTTACTCGTCTTAATTATCATGTGAAAAAGGATACGATAAATCATTGTTTGAAGAGATGCCTTTTAGAAGAACTTTTTCTTTACTAATATTGCTGCTAATTCAACGGGCAAAACACTGCAATCGGGAAATATAAATTAAAAAAGAAAAACATCAGAGGGCCACAAACATATAAAAAAGGGGGACGTTAATTATAAGGGAATTATATGCAAATAAAAAATTAGTGGATGGGCAGTGCCTGTGGCTCAAAGGAGTAGGGCGCTGGCCCCATATACCAGAGGTGGCAGGTTCAAACCTGGCCCCGGCCAAAAACTGCAAAAAAAAAAAAAAAAAAAAAAAATGGGTGGATGAGATATTTTAAATTGTTTTGGTCCTCTCATTAGCATTAGAGGTACTCAAATTTTCCTTTTTGTCACAAAATACAAAAAGTATTTTTCTTAAACCCATCCCTGGAAAAACTAACAATAAACTTAGCATTTTTTCGTTTAGATGATACACAGTTAAGCATCGGATGTGATGACCTGTAGTTTATCCCTCACAAGTAGCGGATATGATCCAGCATTTTCAGCGATTTGGACACTTGCTTTCATTCTTCTTCACTGTCCATGCGCTGTTTAGCTTGGCAATGATCTTTTGGACTTCACCTGTTTCATTCCCAGAAGGCAGTTTATGCTGTTTAGTTCCTCTCCATGGCACAAGGATTCTGCAGTTTATTAGGCTCTTTGTCTTGTCATCCTTGGTGACATTTTTCATTTCTTTTGCACAGCTTCTTGGATTTGAAATGAAATGATTAATAAAATAAACAAATACTCCCGTACCCTTTACACAAAGGAGATAGGCATTTGGAAGTTTATATTTTTTATTTTAGCCATCCTTTTTCTCTCTGCTTGCATTTGCCTTTTACTCCTGAAAGACAAAGAAAAATAACTAATCGAATGAAATATGAGTGCATTTAGAAAAGTCAGAGAAAAAAACTAAAAATTTAATATTAGAAGTGGACTAGATATTTAAAGAAACAGACAGTTCTGGAAAGACATATTTCAAATGGAGAGTAGCTTGGGACTTTCCCTTGGTTCTTGTCTTGATTCCTTTTCTGCTGCTCTCACAGAACACCACAGACTGGGAAATATATAAGAAGCACAAGTGTCTTGGCTCAAGTTTCTGGGGGCTGGCAAGTTTAAGACCAGGGCAACAGTACCTGGCAAGGGTCATCCGAGGGCTTGATAACTAATCCAGTGCCATGATAAGGGCATTAATCCAGTCATGTGGGTGAAGCCCCCATGACCTAATCTCATCTTAAAAGTCCACCTTGTTATTTTTTAAATTTTTTTATTTTTATTTTTATTTTTGAGACAGTCTTACTTTATTGCCCTTGGTAGAGTGCCACGGCCACACAACTAACAGCAACCTCCAACTCCTGGGCTTAGGCGATTCTCTTGCCTCAGCCTTCTGAGTAGCTGGGACTACAGGCACCCACCACAATGCCCGGCTACTTTTTTCTTGCATTTTGGCTGGGGCTGGGTTTGAACTCGTCACCCTCGGTACATGCGGCCAGCACCCTACTCACTGAGCCACAGGCGCCACCCAAAAGTCCATCTCTTTATGCTATTACAAAGGCAATTCAGTTTCAACATGAATTTTGGAAAGGTCATCAAAATTATACCATTTAACCCCTCGGGCCCCCCCCCCCCGATTCATGTTCTTCTCTCATATAAAATACATTCATTTCTTCAAGGTAGTCTAAAAAGTTTGAACTTGCTTCAGCCTATAAAAATCCAAATTCTAGGGTCTCATCTAAGTCAGACATGAGTGGAAACTCAATGCACAATTATCATGATGCAAATTTCTTCTAGCTGTGAGCTTGTGAAATCAAAACAGGACTATTTACTTCCAAAATATAGTGGTAGGACAGGAATGGAATAGGCATTCCTATTCTAAAGAGAGAAATAGGTAATAGAGAAAGAGGGGTAACTGGTCCAAAGCAAGATCAAAACCCAACAGGAAAAAATATCATCAAATCTTAAAGTCAGAGAATAAGATCCTTTGATTCGTTCCTGGGTGCACTAGAGCAGGGGTTGGGTCCCTAATGCCTCAAGCAGCACCTCCTCCATGGTTCTGCTGTGCTCAGCCTATGCAGTTTCCTCAGGCTGGAGTGACATGCTGGTGACACTACAGTTCCGTGTTTGTGGGGGCTTTCCATGGCTCCAATAGGTATTGCTCTAGTGGAAACTCTTTGTGGAAGCTCTGATCCCACATTTCCTTCCAGGATTGCTGTACTCAAGTCTCTCTGTAGCGGCTTTATCCTGGAGACAAGTCTCTTCCTGGTTCCCCAGGCTCCTCAGGACATCCTTTGAAATCTACGTGAAGGGAGCCACACACACCCCCCCATAGTTTTTCATTCTGTGCACTGCAGAATGAGCACCCCATGGAGGTTTACCACCCTAACCCTCTGAAGCGATATCCCAAGCCAGACCTGGGCCCACATGAACAGCCTGGACAGCTGAGGAATGCCACACAGGAATGCTAAGAGCAGAGTCCTGAGGTGGCCTTGGATATGGGCCCATGGAGAGCATCCTGGGCCCTCCTAGAGCTCTGGGCCTGTGTTGGCAGGGGCAGCCTCAAGGACTTTTGACCTACCAGTGGGGCCTTTTTTCCATTGTCTTAACAGAGAGCATGCGGCTCCCTTTCACTCTTATTAGCATATTTGCCAAACAATTGCTTGGCAGCACTCTTAGGCCTCTCTCCTGAGTGTGCCTTTTCTCAGGAGAGCATCCTTACATATGCAGGATGCAAATTTTTCAAATCTTTCCTTCTGCTTCTCTTTAAATTATGAATTCTGTCATTAAATCATTTCTCTCCTTATAATATATAGTTGTTAAAAGAAGCCACTCAACAGCCCAAATGCTCTGCTTCTTGAAATTTCTTTAGCCAGGTATCCCAGTTCACTGCTCTTAAAATTGGTATTCTGTAAAGTCCTAGGACATGAACCTAATTCAGCCAACATCTTTGCTACTTCATAACAAGGATAGTCTTTACTCTAGTTTTTTTTTTACTATTAAAAATAATACCTTATTACTCATTTCTGTCTGGGATCTCATCAGAATGAATTTTACTGCCCATATTTCTACTAACAATCTGATTACATCCATTTAAGTAAACTCTAAGGAGTTCCAGACTTTCCCTACAGCTCACCTCTGCTTAGCCTTTTCCAGAATCACCCTTACTGCCCCACTCACAGCAATAGACTCTTCATCTAGCTTACTCCTCCAATCTTCCAGCTTCTACCCATTACTCAGTTACAAAACCACAGCACATCTTAAGATACTTGTTATAGCAACAACCTCACTTTTGGGCACCAAATTTTCTCTCTTAATTCATTTTATTCTGCTAGAACACCACAGACTGGGTAATTCAGAAAGAACAGACGTTGATTAGGCACATGATTCTGGAGGCTGTTAAGTCTAAGGGCATAGTGCCAGCACCTGGTGAGGGCATCCCAGGGCAGAAAAGAGCATCACATGACAAGAAAATCACATGAGACAGAAAGAGAAAGCGGGCACAACCCTAGGGATATGAATCCTGCTCCTGTGATAATGGCATTAACTCACTTATAGGGGCAGATCCCTCAGGACATAATCAACTCTTACCAGTCCCTATTCTTTTTTTTTTTTTAATTAAATGATAGCTGTGTACATTAATACTCTCCATGGGCCCATATCCAATCATGGGGTACAGTGTGGTATTTTCATATACAATTTGAAATATTTTCATCAAACTGGTTAACATAGCCTTCGTGTCATTTTCTTAGTAATTGTGTTAAGACGTTTATAGTCTACTTTTATAAAGATTCACTTGTACCCTTGTAAGATAAACCATAGAGGTGATCTCTCAAATCACCCTCCCTCCACCCTTTTACCCCCTCCACTCCACTCCCCCTCCCCCCCCATATTCTTAGGCTATAATTAAGGTGACCGAATTTTAACATTGGTAAAGCGGGACACCATTGATGGGGGGTGAGGGGAGGAGGTGGGGAGGTGTCTTAATTAAAAATTTGATCTATATGGAGCAACAAAAATTTTCATAGAATGCAAAAATAGTATTGTAATATATATATTTTTAATTTCAACATAAGTACAATTTACAAATATAACACATAAAAAATCATGTATAGGGTGGAGCCTGTGGCTCAAAGGAGTACAGCCCTATCCACCTGGGTGACCTTGCCCAGGAGGGGAGTAGGGAGTTTACATTAGCCTTTTCATTTCCAAATGAAATTATATTAACCTCTTCATTCCCAAATGGAGTTACATTAATCTTTTCAGCAGCCAAAAACCATATATTCCCTTCCTGTTGTCCCGCTGTTCCCTAGCTTGTCGTGCATTCTTTCCAAAAATCGGGACTTTTAAAACACCGCAGGATGCGGGACAAATTGTTAAAAATCAGGACTGTCCCGCCAAAAGCGGGACGTCTGATCACCTTAGCTATAATTAGGTTATACCTTTCACATGAAAGCTATAAATTAGTTTCATAACAGGGCTATGTACACTGGATACCTTTTCTTCTGTTCTTGAGATACTTTGCTAAGAAGAACATTTTCCATCTCCATCCATGTAAACATGAAGGAAGTAAAGTCTCCATCTTTTTTTATGGTGGCATAGTATTCCATGGTGTACATATACCACAATTTATTGATCCATTCATGGATTGATGGGTACTTGGGGTTCTTCCATGACCTAGCAATTATGAATTGACCAGTCCCAATTCTTAATACCATTACAATGGCAATTAAATTTCAACATGAGTTTTGGAGCAGACTTTGAAACCACAGCAGTACTGTTTTCTCTCTCTCTCTTAAATCATAGCTGTGTACATTAATGCAATTATGGGGTACAATGTGCTGGTTTTATATACCATTTGAAATATTTTCATCAAACTGGTTAACATAGTCTTCACTGCATTTTCTTAGTTATTGCATTAAGACATTTCTACTCTACACTTAGTAAATTTA
>CAUYQV010190516.1:0-12400 GCA_963574575.1 Galagoides demidoff | reverse complement strand
GGGGTACACGTGAGTCTTTCTAAATGTAGAATATAAATGTCTTAACACAATAACTAAGAAAATGACATGAAGGCTATGTTAACCAGTTGGATGAAAGTATTTCAAACTGTATATAGAAACAACACACTGTACCCCATGATAATATTAACGTACACACCTGTGATTTAATTAAAAAGAAAAGAAAATTCATATAAACAAAAGAAATTAAAATGAACAGAGCACAAGATGCCATACGACTTCCCCTGATATCCTTTGGGCATTCATTTAGAAATCTGAAACAACACCTAGTAAAGAGTTTTGCACAAATGAATAGCCCGATAGATGCTTCTAGTTGAAGATAAATTAAAGAATCTTACATATTTTAGGAACAAAGAAATTCCCACTTTTGCCTACAAAAGCATTTAAGTTTCATTTGGAATATGGAAATAATTTTTATTAACCGTTTCTCTAAAATTCACCAGCTTGCTAAGGTCATCAGTCCATCCTGCTGTTTAATCAGGAAGGACCACATGACAGTTGTGCAGGTAACACCCAGGCGTGGGTGAGAACAAGAAGGGGATTCTGCAACTTGAAATGCTGAAGTGAGGATCGTCTTCCTCACTCAGGTAGTAAAATAATACAAAGATCCTTCTGCCTCTGCAGTGGTTCACACTTGGGCAGCCTCCCTTGGCCATGAGTCACTCACACCTAGAACTATGGAGGCTCTGGGGGCGGGATCTGTGCTGCTGTCGAGTTACGTATTTAACCTTTCTTCTCCCCATGGGATTGCGTTGAGTCTAACAAACCCAACTGTAGGTTTCGTCTTCTGTTGTGTCCTGACATAGCAACTGATTCAGAATAATACTGGTCGTTGAGACAGAAGACAAAATGGAAAGATGACTGTGTAATAACCAAGCCCCCAGCCCTTAACCCCCTCCCTAAGACCAGTGGGGAACAAGCCCCCTACCCTTGAAAAGGAAACCTCTCTGAAACCTTTTAGTTCCAGCCCTCTCAAGGGAGGAGAAGTTAGATTCTGGGAAGAAACCTGAAGAAAAGAAAGGGAGGAAGGGAGGAGTGGATTCCAAATAAAGCCCCAGGTGAAAAGATCCCAAGTTGTTCTCAGAAACTTACCCAATTTGTACCCTTTAATTGTGCAACCCCCTAGATTATACCCCATCTTATGATCATGAAGTAATGTACTTATGATATATCTTGTGATTTATCAATCAATATGTACCTCCACCCTGTGACCCTGCATTAACTGCTATGATTGGCTTCTGTATCGTGCTAGCTTGCTGACCACGCATGACTACGCACAATAATGGTATAAAAAGGCATTTCACCTGCCATTCGAGGCTGCTTGCCTATATGGTATCAGCCCCTTGTAGGTGCACCTGCAGGTGTATCAAATTATCAATAAATTTCTATTAAAAAATTACATCTGAAGTGGGGTCCATCCTTCTCTCGTATCCCCATTTTATTTCAACTGGTCTGCTAGGAAGCAATAAAGTTTTTCTGATTGAAAATAAGCCAGAACTTTATAAAATCTTTTAAAACTATGAGGTTAAAACTAGGAATGTAGCCTAAAGAGACTATAAAACAAATCAATATTTTTTTAAAGGAATATTCTCCATGATATTTGGAATTCTGTCTATAATACACCCCTCCCTCCCCGTAATGAAGTTTTTAAACACTTTTCTCTTTCTTGTTAAATTTCTGTGAAACTTCTTCCTTGCTTTTACTGAAATGCTGTAAAGAGGGTTTAATGTTCTGCCTCCTCTCTCCCTTCCTTCCTTAATATTTATGGAGCACTTACTATGCATTCCAGGCCCTGGAGATACAGCACAGCCAACATCTCATTCGTGTCTCTAAGGAGTTAACAGTATCTCAACCTGCCAAATGGTAAAGCAATTTCCTTCCATAGACATTGACATCTCAATCTAGTATTTGAATTGTGGTCAGGTAAAGAAACAAGAAAATGAGTCAGTAGGAAACGTGAAATGCTTTAGTGTACTGTATTTTTTCTACAGAATTCAAAGCTGATTAGTTGACTCCTTTTTACTTTTCTTTCTTTAAATAGCAGAACAGTTGATAAACGTTTTACCTGAATATACTCTGTGAGAGTGTTGAAGACTTGTTTTGCTACTTGGATGGCTTTGGAGAAATTGCGTTGACCCTGTTCATCAATTACATCTTTCCCAGAGTAATACCAATAGAAGTCACTAATGGATTCCTGGAAAACAGAGATATTATTAAGTTACATTCTGAAGTTACCACTGGCTATCCAATTGTGTACTCTATACTAGAAAATTATTTTACTGAAATGCTGTAAAGAGTGGTTTATTATTATTATTATTATTATTATTTAGACAGGTTCTTGTTATCTTGTACCAGTAACAGTATAATTGGTGTCATCATAGCCCACTGCAGCCTCAAATACAAACATTCCCAGGTAGGTAGGACTACTGGTATGCACCATCATCCCTGGACAATTTTTTAAAAGAACATTTCATAGTGATGGGATCTTGCTGTGTTGCCCAGTCTGGTCTTGAACTCCTAGCCTCAAGCAATCCTCCCACATTGTCCTCCCAAAGTGTCAAGGGGGTCAGAAGGAATTACAGGTGTAAACCACTGTGCCCAGCCTTAGAAAAGTATTTGGAATAATAGATACGGTATCAGATAAAAATGTCTGTCTACCATTCTTTGATGACTTTCCTAAACATAGAAAATGGCAGCTCTCTCCATTGATATAAATAATAATGGAAGAGAAGAAAAGAAGCAGAAAACTCAGCTTAAAAAATCAATTTCCAGATGGACAGCAGGAAGGAAGGGAGGGAGGGGGGAAGCAGGAGGGACAACCCCCCATCACTCCTACCGCTATGGGCCCAACCTCCCACTTAAAAAAAATTAATTTCCATCTTTGATGACCATGAACTTTATAAACACAGGATTCATTAAGACTAGAGAATATCCCATGACCAAAGTTAAATGTCTTCTATGTGAGCACAGAAATTAGACAAATCACACAATAACATTTTTTGTATCACACACATCTAACTTCCTTTTTTTCCAACATTGCACCAGTGGGAAAGTCATCTCTTACTTTTGTAGATCCCCCTGAGGAAATGAGTGGGACTGCTTATAAATACAACTATAAACAAACATTTCAAACATTTAAATAAGATCAATCTTTTTTTGTTTTATTTTGTTTTGTTTTTGAGAAAGAGTCTTGCTTTGTCATCCAGGGTAGAATATTGTGGCAACATAGCTCACAGCAACCTCAAACTCGTGGGTTCAAACAATCCTCCTGCCTCAGCCTCCCAAGTACCTGGGACTACAGGTGCTCACCACCCACCCAGCTAGTTTTTCTATTTTTAGTACAGATGAGGTCTCCCTCTTGCTCAGGCTGGTCTTGAACTCCTATGCTCAAGCAATCCACCTGCCTCACTCTCCCAGAGTGCTAGGAGTAAAGGTTTGAACCACCATGCCAAGCTAAGATCAGTCTTTTGAAACAAGATGTTTTTGGTAATAACTTACATTTAAAAGGAATTTTGTAATAGTTGGCTAAATGAAGAATACATTTTAGTTTAGTAAGTGAACTATCTTTCGAAAGTTTGAGATGTGATTTAATAAATCACAAATATGTTTTCAGTAACACTTCTTAATATAATTGCTTCAAAATGGACTTTTCTCTTCCCACTAAGCTTTAAGTATAAAGAGAAAAGTTGTGCTTTTCCATATTCAAAGATTAAGGAAAATACACTTTGAAAATACTGAGGTTGGTTGCTCTTATAAATAAAATGAGGGAAATAAGAGTTGTGTAGGGCTCTTATTATTTAGGAGGCCGACACCTTTAATTCAGCTTAATTAACATTTCAAATACTAATATTAAGCTGAATTGTAAATTAATGCAAATATCTGGACAGCCAAAAGGTCTACTTTTTTTTTTTAGAGACAGTCACAGAGTCTCACTTTGTCACCCTCTGTAGAGTACTGTAGCATCACAGCTCACAGCAACCTCCAACTCCTGGGCTTAGGCAATTCTTTTGCCTCAGCCTCCTGAGTAGCTGTGACTACAGGTGCCTGCCACAATGCCCAGCTACTTTTTATTACAGTTTGGCCGAGGTCAGGTTTGAACCCTCTACCCTCAGTATATGGGGCTGGTGCCCCACCCACTGAGCCACAGGCAATGCCAAAAAAAAGGTCTACCCTTGAGCTACTTCAAATCAAAGTGCCCTGTAGTCGTAGCTCATGGAGTTGGAAAGCCAGTCCTCCCTGTTTCTAAGAATCTTTCAAATATTCTTTCCTAGTTTATCTGTCAACTGTAGAAGTAGCAGCAGAGTATAAAAGAGGTTTACAAGATGAAAAAGAGTTTAAAATACCATCAGGGTAAAAAGTAAAGGGAAAAACAATCTCCACTTATAGAAAGAAAATAATGGGAAAGTAGCGGTGAGGACCAGAGGCAGCAACAGTCAGTGCTGCTCTGAGAACTGGGAAAGGTTGTGGTCAAAGACAAAAGTACCTCAGAAAATCCCATGTTGTCATAAACCAGAAATATTAAAACACACTGGTTTAACAATTCTGCCATCTTAGTTCAGTTAACTAGCCTCTTCAACGTGTCACGAATACGGAAGGCAACGCACCTGAACTCTGAGCAGGTAGTCTACGGTGGAGATGATTATGTTGACAGTTGTATTATTGCCAGTCTGAGTTCTCAGATAATTTTGAAAATCTACAAAAGACCAAAAAAATTAATGTCATTAAAACTCACTCAAAAGTTTAAATGAGGTAGTTCAATCACTCCAAGGCAAATAATATTGTCTGCAGAAAAATTATGGCTAAGGGTAGTGTTTTATCTGATATTTTATATTAAAATATAAATATTAAATATTCATTAAGTATGAATATTAAAATATGAAATAATTCAGATAAAACACTACCCTTATTAAAATATGAAATAATTTATATTTTCCATAAAAAGCGAGTGGCGTGATTGTCCCCCAAACATATTGAGATGCCCCACAGAATATCAATATTTTTGTCTTGTTAACACCCATTTCTTTATTTCTAGATCTACAACTCCAAGCATGTGAATCACTGAACGTGGCCGCCATATTGAGGCTACAGTAATGTAATTATTCATTCAGTTATCATTCATTCGCTCCTCAGTATTGGGCAAGGTGCTGGGGAAGTATCAATAAAATTAAGATCAAGTTTTTGCCTTTGGGTCCACAGTGTGGTAGAGAGGCAGCTATATAAACAGCTAATGCCAATACATTAAGTAATGAAGTACGTACAGTCTCAAGGTAAAAAGAAGTGATACAGAAGAAAGAAAGTTGTATGTAACACGACAGATATCTACTGAATCTACATCTTTTTAATACATCACCAGTCTTCTCTGGTTCAAGAGAAAGGTTCCTAAGGTTCAAGTGAAACTGGTAGGCAAGGACTCTGAAAAGAGCAAAGCACACCTTCACTGCCCCATCGCCCAACGCGGAGCAATGCTCTACAACTGTTTGTTGACTCAATAGATGATGCACAATTCAAACCAACAGGAGGACCCTGCTGCGGCTGGCTTGAAAACATTTATTTCTTGGTGCTATCAGGGTACGCAGGAGGGTCTGGTGACTCACAAACCTGAGTTGTGTCCCTCACAGAGCAGTTGCAGGAATCGAAAGAGGTCACAGGTGAATTCATCATCTTGCAGGACCTTTTCTCCTGAAGGAAGTGCAGAGAGATTAGACACTGCCAGCCACCCCAGCCTGTCCCTCCCTCTCCACCCCACCTCCGTCCAACTTGCATGTCGATCTAGCATGGTTCCGAACCAAAACCAGTCACAAACCATAGCCACTTTTCTATCTGAAGCTCATAAGATCATGCGCTTGGCAGATAGATGTACTTTTTCTTTGTTAAGAAAAGAACATTTGAATTTTAAAACTCAGATTTCTCTCTGTTAAAAGTAGCAGCATGGGTTTGGCAACATTTTACAAACAACCTAAAGGCTTCAACTTCTATTTCTTCTTTCTTTTGCTGTTGTTTGGGGGGGGGAAGGTACATAGAGGCATGATCTCTGCTTCTCTTCCAAGGTTAAAGTTAAATTTGCTTTGTTCTAGAATATAACCAAATGGTTCGATGGAAAGCATTCAACGTGTCTATAACACAGGGCCAGACTTTCTCTTATTAAAAAAGAATTAAAGGATTTTGTAAAAACTGTAAATCACTAGAAAATATGTATTCATTTGTTTTAATTAACCTTGTCTACTGACTACAAAAAAAAAAAAAAAAAGGATAGACTTCTGAAAACCAAAACAGAAACTTGACTGGCTGGAGCTTTACTTCTAGGGTAGGGTGGAACTGGGGAACAAACTTAACTCTAAATATCAGACCAAAAAAGACTTTGGTGGCTCATGTATGACAATTAACCCTAACAAAGAACAGTGACAAGAAGGACAACCCCTAGTAGCACTGAACACGAAAAAGTAGCTGTGGGGCAAGGATGAAGCCCCAAGGGGGCGCAAGAGAGTTTACCTGTATGTTAGTTTAAACGTATCTCCAATTCAAGTAACTCTGAACGCAAAAACACAAGGAAGCAAACAAACACGAAACAGCACCACACAAATAAAAGTTGATTTTTAAAAACAAAAAGCATCAGCAAAAAAAAAAAAAAAATTAACGTTATGATCATCTGCTCTGGAATTTAAATTTGTTTAGAAAGCAAAATGACCAAAAAGATGCAGCCAGTGAATGGATGTACTCATGTATTTAAAAAAATACAAGAACTTTTCACAGACTGGAAATACTCTGGGCTGAAAAAGAAAAACTATGCGATGATCGTGTGTTTACTTCAACTTAAATTATGAATGATCGTAAGGACAGAGAGCCGATGGACTTACCAGTCCGCAGTCTGTGACTTTCAAAGTGACAGGCTTCACATAATGGTAAGGTTAGGAAGCAAAACCATTTTGAAAACTAATATAAACATTAAAAAATGTACATAAAATCACTGTACTTGTTTCCCTGTTAGCCCGCGAGATAAAAACTGTGGTGATGAAGCTAAAATCGCCAGTATACAAATCACGCTTGGCAAGTTCAAGGGTTAAAGGCTGATTGTTTTGAAGTTCCATACATGGCTGATAAGTCCATGCCTCAGGGTTGAAGCTCATGAAAGGATAGGAGAGAAAAGGAGACCAGCTGAGGCTAAGAGAGACCCTCAACTCTCTTCATCGACTCACTATCATTTTCATGAGCCATCTTAATCAGAAGAGTCTTTTCCAGAGGTCCTCAAACAACTTTTTAAACAGGGAGCCAGTTCACTGTCCCTCAGACCATTGGAGGGCCAGACTGCAGGCCCTGGGACAAGTCAGCTGCTAAGCAGGACAGGCAGTGGTAGCAAAAACACCCAGCGGGCCGGATAAATGTCCTAGGCGGGCTGCATGTGGCCTGCGGGCCGTAGTTTGAGGACACCTGGTCTTTTCAAATGAATATGAGTCAAATTATCATGAATTAGTTATGTAGACTTAATGTTTTTTTTTTTCTTGGAAGCCCACCTACAATGCTTTTTTCTCCCCAAATCAATAAACCAAGTACACTCTTTCAATGTTCATGTATTCAGTGTGGAATAGGTTCACTCTTCCTAGAGAGTATTCTGGAAAGTTAACGCTGACATAAATATATAATCTACTGTGCACCTGAGGTGGATCATCTGCACGGGCATAATGATTTAGACCATAAGGTTTTGTTCACTGTTGACAAGCACAGTACTGTCTTGATTGTACATCCAAGCATGTACGAGTAACTCCACTCACGTAAGGACACAGTGTATACAGCAGAACAACAGGGAGAGAGAGGAGGGGAAGGGGGAGAGGGAGGGTACAGGGCAAACCTTTATTTATCATCACGTGATACCAGGTGTGCACTGGGGTGCTATTGCTTAATGAACACCTTCCTGCCTGATTAAAATGCTGCCATTGCCCATGCTGCAAATACGGGGCCCAGTAACAGAGATGGAAGATGGCTTTATGTCTGCAGAAGGCACAGGATCAACAGTCTTATTTTGTGACATATGCAAAGGAAATGTCACTGCGGGATGGAAACCAGTATCAGTAACCACAAAATGGAGTAACATGTGGCCGAAAATGCTCGTATACTCTTAAAATATTATTTGTAATTGCTGCATCAGAGCTCTGTGTGAATATTGTGAAGGGCATTCCTTTTGTTTAATTTTATAAGAGGATTAAGGTGCCTAACACTGTAATAAAAGGAGATTTCTTTCAATATTGTTGGTGTGCGGAATTCATTCTTTGCGCCTTAGTTTTTCTCATCTATGAAGTAAGGATAATGTGTACCTTCCTGTCTCTGTCACTAGCTCTTCATAATCTGTGATAATTTTTATCAATTGTGAAAAGGTTAATGTGTTAGATGCAATATCTTATATGTAATGTATATATATTTATATTAGGTGGACTAACACCGTGGTAAAGATGGGAACAGCATAACTAGCTGATTATTATGTTTATTTAAACATATGTATTAGTTGTGTTTATATTTCCTGAAAGCCACCTCAGTTTTAATGGACCCAATTGTTTTCAAAATGATCAATTTTCATTTGAGAATAATCTAGGTAGACCTCATTTACTCAAGCTAAGAGTGATACAGTAAATCCTATTTTAGAGATCTAATAAAGTTGATGTGATAACCAGACCCCCTTAATTCCCCGCTAAGACCAGTGGGGAAGAATTTCTCCTGAGTCCTTTAGTCCCAGCCTTCCCCCAAGGGAAGGAGGGTTAGATTTTGAGAAGGCCTAAAATAAGGAAGTGTAAGAAGTGTTAGATTTTGAGAAGGCCTAAAATAAGGCAGTGGACTCCAAGAAAAGCCCTTAGTGGAAAGTCCCAAGTTCTTGACCTGCAATTGTCCCCTGGCTTGTGATTATCCCCTGATTTGTACCTCCACCCTGAACCATGTAACCCTTCAATGTGACCCCTGAGCTAACCACAATGTTTGGCTTCTTTTATGCTTCCTTGCTGAGTTATGCAGAAAATATAGTATAAAAACCCACTTAGCCTTCCATTCAGGGTCGATTACTTCTTGTAGCAACAACCCCCTGCCCAGGTGTAATGAATTTCTACTTAATTATTGCCTCAAGCGGGGTCTGAGTCTCTTTCTCAGCTGTGTGAGTCACAACATTTTTAAAGACCATTGTTCTATTCATAATTGGTTTATCCAACTGATAGTAAAGTATGTAAGTATCTGCTTAACTTCAGTAAAACAACTCTCAATGTGTGTGTCTCATGGTAACTTAGAATGCCCATGGACACATGGACAGAGCTTGTAGTTCTCAGAGTCGTCTTCAGACAACAGTTAGTTTAATGGTCAATTACTGTTAATGAGTGATTTATATCAATTAATAATTGATTCATAATAGTTATTAATACATTAATAAGAATGTCAAGCAGAAAGACTAGTATGCATTTAAAATAATTAAATTAGGATAAATTGATTACACATTATCCTCTTTATTGTAAGGCCTTGTCATGTCAATATCTATAATAATGCAAAGTAAAGAGGTGAGTCTTGAGGCATGAGACTGGTCACATGAATAATTCTCTGTAATCTATTGTTAATTGTTACTTAAAAGCACGTCCAGGCCAAAAAGGAAAGTGTTCTCATTAATGATCTTGAGAGGACTTAAACACTTATTTTTTATAATACTAAAACTGAAGAATTAAAGCTAAAAATATTTTTAAGTAGTTTCAATATCCCTACTTAAATGGCTTAAATAGGACTGATGACTGCTAACTCAATTATATCACAATTCAACTAACAAAAAATCCATTTTTACAACAGATTTATGTTAACATTTTTTTTTTTGTTTTTTGGCCATGGCTGGGTTTGAACCCGCCACCTCCAGCATATGGGGCCAGAACCCTACCCTTTTGAGCCACAGGTGCCACCCCTATAGTTAACATTTAATTAGTGATGACAATGTGCTAGGCATCGGGTTAGATCAGAGGTTCTCAATCTTCCTAATGCCATCTAATGCTGTGACCCTTTAATATAGTTCCTCATGTTGTGGTGACCCCCACCCACAAAATTATTTTCATCTTTACTTCATAACTATAATTTTGCTACTGTTATGAATCGTCATGTAAATATCTGATATACAGGATGTATTTTCATTGTTACAAAGGGTCATGACCCATGGGTTGAGAACTACTGTGCTAGATGGACTATCTCATAATTCCATTTCTGATTTATTATAATCCTGTCAATTAGCTAATGCAATCCCATTCTGTAACCAATGTCCTGCATCTGTTAACTGGTAAAGGGTCCCATGCCAGTGAACTTCCATGAACATTCACTGTCTCTGCTATGCCAGTCCCCGGGGGAGGTGAACACAGTCTGTAAGCTGGAGAAGTTCACCATCCAATGGAAGAGACCAGCTCTCGATAGATAATTTCAGTATTATCTGGTCTTTCTGAATCCCGTACGTCACGGTTTCTACATTTTGTAAAGTTAGCACCAGGAACTCACAAATTTTCAACTAACAACTGTTATACGTACTGTATGTTACTGAAATTGCAAATTTGTGTGTGTTTTCATCAATATTAGAATCAAAAGAGAACCATTTCTAGAGATATGCCTCTAATGGTTTCACCGCTGAGCCTTAGTTTCATGGTTTGATATGGGGATTACCAACAAATATGCTGACCTCCTTATTTCATGGGGCTGAAATGGGTCAAATCAAATTGGATCAAACCAGTAAATGTGCTTTGAAATATGAAAAGTACAAAAGGAATAAAGGTAAAGTTTCAATGCTGTCCAGTTACAGGAAAAATAATCTGAACTAGGGCAGTGCCTGTAGCTCAAAGGAGTAGGGCGCTGGCCCCATAAATCGGAGGTGGCAGGTTCAATCCCAGCCCCGGCCAAAAACTGCAAAATAAATAAATAATAACCTAAACTAAAAACACAGAACTTCAGTAGGTGGTGGCTATGGCCCTTACTTAACCTATGAATTTCACTGCGTGTGTTTATTCAAACTGCAGTAACAACCTGACAGCAGTGTGCACTCTGCCCTCCTATTTCAGATCCCAAGACAACAAAAATGACCACTGCGTGAAACAAATCAGGTTTTTCCCAAGGAAAACAGAATTAAAGTACATTCTGTTACTTAAACAAACTCAAGTAGCTGTGGAAGAAAAAAGTTCCTTTGCTTTCAAATGTCTCAGAAAGATTCTCTTGTCACCAGAGCCCACCTGTCACCCCTGCCATGATTCCCATTGAAATTCTTGCTGCCCTTCCTCCATTTCTTTTGTAGGCACACTAACTGATCTTGCTGCCTACGGCCTGTGATACCCAACTTACACACTGCCTCTCAGTCATTATTCAAAAGCACATTCCAGTTATCCTACTTCCCTGATACCCAGATGGATTCCTTTAGCTGTAATGATGGGAAGTCCATTCTGAAGACTTCCCTACACTCCATCACTAGCCATACCTCCGAGTTCCCCATCACCATGAAGGAGATAATCCTGGTCACTGTCTTTGGAGGACTTCATCACTGTCAGGACAGTAGCATCACTGAGAAATGGAAAATCTGTGCACTTTGTATCAGCACAGGCTATCAGAACATTGTCTGAACCATGAGTGTTATTTGTAACCATGAAAGTTCAAAAGTGATCTCTAAACTTGACTGTAAGTATAAACATTGTCAATAGGTTAGAGTTCCAGGAAAAGCCAAGAACAAGAAGTAAAAGGACAAGAAATGCCACCTGGGTCAAAACTGGACCTGACGGAGGCTCCTATGGAATATGAAAACACGGGAGGGAAGGGACCCAGCTCGTGAAATCCTTAAACTATACGCTGGGAGGCAAAGTGCCTGCATTTCATTCTTGGCCCTGCCACTTAGCCATGTGACCTTGGACAAGCTAAGTAACCTTTCTGTCCCTGACTCTGTACCTATAAAATCAAAGTACTCTTAAGGTGACTAGACAGTCCGCTTTTGGCGGGACAGTCCCGATTTTTGACAATTTGTTCCACGTCCTGTGGCGTTTTATAAAAGTCCTGACTTTTGGAAAGAATGCACAACAAGCTAGGGAACGGTGGGAGAACGGGAAGGGAAGAGATGGTTTTCAGCTGCCATGTGGCTATTTCGCCAGGATATGAGTTTTATATTATTTATATTAATTTTATAATGTTAAACTTTAATCATAACAACTATTTGTTGAGAACTGATTATCAAGAACTGCTTATCAAAGTTTGCATTGTTGATCAGTTGTTAGACTTTGACCACCATTGTTTGGACTTAATGAACAATGGCATTTTTTGGCATTGGCAACCACGAAAACATTTTGTAACTGTCTCTCTGACGATACACATTGTACTGTGTGCTAGTGCTAGTTAAACAAGTGATGTCAACAAATCA
>CAUYQV010190511.1:0-30977 GCA_963574575.1 Galagoides demidoff | reverse complement strand
CCCTACAATAGGCTCCCAGCTTACCTTGCCTAAGCCCTGTGGTAGACACTGTCCCAGGGACCCCTGGTTCCTTCACTGGAGAATGAGATTCAGGAACCAAGCTCAGGTACTGAGTGTGCCCTTCACTGTGGGTGCTGCTGTTTCTAGGTCATCTCAACCAACTAGGGACGGTATACTCACACATCCGTATCCATCTGTGTGTGGGTGCACACATGCGTGTCCCTATGTAAACATGAGCTAGTATTCATGTCTCTGTCTCTGGCATGAATCCAGCCCCACAGGATTTGCCCCAGTCTTCTGCCACCCCTTACTTCTTTGGCAACATCTTTCTCTGACTGTGAGAAATCTGGCTGACATTATCTAAAATCCATTTACTTTTCTGTTCAACTCTTAGCCTCATTTGAAGTCTACCTAATCCTTCAGGGTCAGCCAGGCTCCTATGCTCTACCTGCTCAGCGTGTGTTCACGTCTCATTCATACTAGTGGAGGGAGTCCACAGAGGATGGCTCGGTGGCTGCCCTCCCCGCCCTGCTTCCACGTACCCCCAGCTGGGCCACACTGATGCACTCACTGCTGTGACCGTGCCGGTATCTTCTGAATAAGGGGAGAGGGAAGCAAGAAGACAAACCACAAGGATGGCCTCCTTGACACAAACCCTCCAACCTGCCCTCATTGTGGGGTGGCCTCTACGGCAAGGCCCCCCAGATGGAAGGTTCCCTGACCACTCCCTGGTGCAGGTTGCACCTGCCACCGTTACCTGTAGCTGTCTTGTTTGTTTGTCTCCCCCATTACACAGGAAGCACGTGTGGGCAGGGACTTTGCCTGTCTTACTTTTGTCTTTATTTCACATCCTGAGAACATTATATGATCTAAAGCAGATGCCTGATGAAAATTCACTGCATGTTAGCAGGTAGGAATGTGACTAAGTCTACTGGTTTTCTTACGTTGTATTAATACAGACATTAACCAGATACGTGACTGCTATTAATTTTAAAATGTTTGGGTAAGCTTGACACACAAGTAGAAACAAACAAATCTAAACAACAATAAAATAAATAAATAAAAGAAAGAGAAAGAAAGGCAGGAAGGGAAAGGAAGAGAGGGAACCACATAAAACCCCTAGATAGCCAGTGCTAGACATCAGGAAGAAAACTTTTAACAGATGTAGGTTTAGGAATACAGGGAGTTCACAGTGCCAGTCATTTATGCCATTTTCTCTCAGGCTTCTTACATTTATTTACATCACATTGTCTGCCCAAAATGCTGTTCTATGCCCTTTCCTGCCTCCCCTCCATGATCCATCTCTCTTTTCCACAAAAATTATGAAACTTATGAAAAAATATAAATCATTCAAAACTCAAACTAGAGACTCATTGGCTGAAGTGAAGCAGGAACAGCTTTGACAAGGGGCAGAGCCCGTGGGTGGGTCCCAACCTCCCCTGCTGACTCCTGGAGTTCTCCATCCCTGCCTGAGCCCCCTCCCTCCACTTTGCTCCATTTATCTGTTAATGGCATCAATTCCACAGCTGACACTTATTAATCTGGACATTTTAAAATCAACTTTAGGAAAATTTGGAAGGTGCCAGCATAATGTTTACTTTACCATCACCTGAAGAAATTGTCCCCTGCACTACCTACCTGGGCTGGGGCAGCAATGCCAGAGGGAAAGACACAGATTCCTGGAAACCATCCAGATCTACTGAGTCGGGTGGAGCCTCAAACTATGAAACAAATTCCCCAGGTGACCTGATGCCAGCAGCCCAGCACTGGCCTGGGCCGAATGGTATAATAATAGTGCAAACAAGTTTTTAATGGCTCTATTTAAACTAAATAGTATAGTCTGTTTTTAAGAATTAGAACTATTTATTCAAACCACTAATAAATGAATTTATAAGTATTCTCATCAAATAAAGTTAGTCTTGTTTTTTACCATGACGTCCAGTAAGAAATATATTTAAATTGCATTTTAGTATACACATACATACATGCTATGTAAATATATATAAACTAATACAAAATTCACAAAATAATACTCGTATAGTAAACAATACAGTAAAAATGCATTCAGTATCAAAAAGAATGTTAATATGATCAAATATCAAATAATTCCAAATTAGTAATGCACAAAACACATAGGTGTTCCAGGAGAAGCCCACACACACTGATTCTGTGACCCACTAATGAGATGCAGGCTGGGGTGTGACAAACTCCAGTCCGTACCCAGATAACTTACTTTATTATTCCAAGGATTGCAAGCACTTAAAACATCAAAACTGCATTTTCAAAAAAATCCAAAATTTAGAAAATGTGCCCCAAATGATGAGGTGCTAGTGAATTTATGGAACTGCTTCAAGCACTTTGGATAAAAAGAAACACCCTAGTTACGATGCTTGACTGTCTGGAATGCCATTAACTTTAAAACCTCACAATTTCCCTGTTTCCCGTTGACGATTTCCCTACGTTTCCTGCCTTAGTTTGGATTCAGGGTTATCAAGTCTTATTTCCTCTGTAAAGCTCACACTCAGACGGACTCGGACCATAAACTGCAGACACATGTGATCATAAACTATTCATGTTTCCACTGATGTTCTTTGCCTTTTCTCACATGTGAACTGTTTCTGAAAAATAGGCAGCAGTCCTCCTCCTCAAGTCACTGCCCTCCTCTAGAACCCTACTTAGTTTTTAGTCTAACAGACTCTGCCCAAACCAACTACGTGAACCACAAATCTTCTCCTTCCCTCCCTGTCCAAATGCTCCCGCGGGCCCCTGTGTGCTATTGGCTGTGGTGCCCTGCCCCTCATGTTGTGACTGCCACCTTGCTATATGATAATATCCAAATATATAATATCCATGCTTACAAAAATACCACATACAAAAAAAAAGAAAAAAAACTCGTTATTTCAGAGGAAGTGGGGAAAGAATTATGTCTTCTTTAAAATCTGAATTAATGAATTAATGAATCGTTAAAATCTGAACACATGTAATAAGTTCTGTTTGATTTCTTTTAAACATAACTGACGGTGAAATCCAGGTATAAAAATTTGTTGAGTAGCACTCCTAAGAGACCTGTTTTAACATAAATAAATGCTACCTACCCAGCATTTTACTGTTGGTTTTAAACCAATTTTAAATGCTGGTTTTCATAAATAATCATGGAAATAGCTAACTTTTATCAGATGCTTATTATAGACTGCTCCATTTGCGCCTAACAACAGTGTATTGTAATTATTCCTGTTTACTAAGGAGGCAATTGAGATTTCTAGAAGTGGTCTGCCCAGAGGTGCACAGCTAATAATTCTGGAACCCAAACTCTAATATCAGGACCCGCCCCCTCATCCTTAACCTCACTTCCTAAGAGCTTATTTATTTTATTAAGTTACTTTGAAACCCTTGCAAAAGTAAGCTTAATTTTCAAAACCTTTATGCAAATCCATAGGAATCTGAAAGGAGAGAAGTCAGACTTGGTGAAATGTTACCACAATTACCTTGGGGTACTGGAAATAAAGGAAGGAAATAGCTCCATCATTTTAGGCTTTAAAAACAGTTCCCCCATGGACCTTTATTTTCAACCCTTGTAAATATGACCAGACCAATTCTTTGGGAAAGGCACTTGCTCCCACCTCGGTTTTGACTCAGAGGAGAGTCATTTGCAAAGTTTCAGCTGGAGCAGAGGTGCCCTTTGTGAGTTACAGGCCTGAGAAAAATTAGCGTCCTTTGGTTTGCTTGGGTATTTTGTTTTGTTTTGTTTTTAAAAAGTCAAGACCTTTTTTTTTCTCCCTTCAGTCCCCCATAAGTCACAAATAGCTTTTCTTTCAAAGTTCAGCCTTGTCAGGCCGTTAATCCTCCACGAGGAAAAGCACACGTGGCAGTTCAGAAAGGTTCAGCTTTCAAATAAAGACATGATTAGCTTCCACATTCCTTTCTCCCACCTTCCCAAGAGCTCTGGAAGTCTCCTGGATGGGTGGCAAAGTGAACCATTTTCTCTGTGATTGTTTGCTCATAGCCCAGGAGAACAGGTGCTTGCGGTGTGAGAGGTCACCACAGAGCCCAGGGCAGGATGAAGAGGGCACACTTCAGGAGGGACACCTGGAGGGGCTGGATGGGGGTCTCAGGACCTCCCAGGGGTGCCATTCATGTGTGACGAAGAATGTGACCGAGGCTCAGATAGTCTTTTCTGTCAGAGCCTTTATCCATCAGTTAACTACGATCTGCTAAAACTAGAGTTTTTAAGGCAGCTTTGGGAAGGATATGGATGAAGAACAGAGACTTTAGTCTGGAGGTCTGACACCTAGCTCCAGTTTAGATAAGTTAGTGTGCCTGAGCTGGTGTTTCCTCACCTGCAGTCACCCCCACTTCTTAGGGGTCTTATAAAAATATGAGTAGCTACATTGACTGACTGATTTATGCCAAGCACCGTGCTGGATGCGGGTTTCTTATTTAATCCCACCAGCAATCCTAGGAGGCAGCCACCATGATTTTCCTCATTTTACAACTGAGGAAGCTGAGGCTCACAGAGATGAGATGATTGACTTCCAGGAGAATGGAGTTGGTGTTCCAGCCAATACAGCACAGGAGAGCCCCCTTCCATTCACTAAGCCATGCAGTATCCACCCTCAAAAGAGCTCATGAGCGTGAAAGCGTTTTGTAAATTCTAAGGAGATGCACAGAAGTCATTATTTGTATTGTCTTTATCAATATGCGGCATCCTGAGTATAATTTCAGGCTCTCAAAATGACCTCGGAGCAAACCCAGCAGAGAATGAGGATCTCCTCACCCACCACTGACAGTGATTTTGAGTAATACCACAGTTCTCAAACTTTAGCATGCTCCCAATCCCAGGAGGGATTCCTGAAACATGGATTCCTGGATGCCCAGCCCCAAGTTTGTGATTCAGCAGGACAATCTGCATTCCTAACAGCTTTCCAGAGCAATTTGACTTTGCCAGACAGGACCACATCTTGAGAACCACTAGTGCGGTGTGGTGGCTGAAAGCACCATGTTAGTCTCAGAGGCCAGCTTTGCCCCTTGTGGACTTAATGAGTGCTTATTTTCCGTTTTCTCACCTACAAAATGTAAAAACTATGGCTACGTGCACCTGCCTCGCACACTGTCTGTGCAAACATTGTCACATGTAGGAAGTCATTCGGCTTCTACTGGCCCAGGCGGCCCCACGGTACACACCCTGCTCTCTGCAGACTCAGCGTTGTGTCCTTTGGGCCCCTCAAGGCCAATTCTTGCAGGAGTTAAATAGACCACTCTAATTTTGTTTCCCTTTAAAAACCTCTATTTTCATTTTTCATTGAAAAGAGGATGAAGAAACACTAGCACATCACATTGGTCTAGGTCTCAACAGGAAGCAGATGGTGCAGTAATAATATGAGGCTTCAGAAGATTTATATGTCAGGGACTGTGTGCAGTGAGGGGGTGACACAGTGTCCTGGCGTCTGTGTGCAGCGAGGGGGGCAGGGACAGTGGCCTGAGGACTGTGTGCAGTGAGGGGCTGGCACAGTGTCCCGGGGTCTGTGTGCAGTGAGGGGCTGGCACAGTGGCCTGGGCACAATGACTTTTAGGCTGGCACCTCCCCATCCCTGGCCAAAGGAACGAGGAAGTGAAGCAGTTTGAAGCCCAGAGATGGCTGCCTTGAAAGGAGCAGGTACCCATGATCAAGGGACATAATAAGGTCTAGACAACCGGCAGGAAGAGGGCCTGGGGTTGATACTCTGACCGCAGCATCCTCCCTCCTGCCATGACCTGCCCCTGCTCCCCGTGGACAGACCTCCAAGTCCGAGGGCATGGCCAGTGGGAACGAGTCCAGCATGCCTGTGTTTGCATGTCTTAGAGCGTGTTGCACTTGCACCACCCTGTCCTACAGACAAGGACATGGTCTTGGCACTGCTTGGGAGTGAGGGTGTGTCCAACCCAGGCGGCCCACCCCAGAGCCAGGGCCCCCAGAAGGCACAGCAAAGGAAGACTTGGAAGGGAAAATAAAAGAAAACGAGGTGAATGTTCTCAATTAGTATAAAACAATACCATGAATGCAGAGAGTATGTATTTGTGGGATATAGGGCTTCAGTGACCTCATTTGTCTTGTTAAGTTTAAAAACAAAAATAAAAGTGAAAAGCATTGTCTCTTTGCTCCAATTCCAAATTGGTAAAAGATGCCTCTGGTAATTGACAGCATTGACTATAATAGGTCATTAGGATGATGAATTATTTCCTTTTTATTTTCTCCTTTTTCTGAAGTTCCATAATATGGCCAGATTGAACTTACATCTTTTTAGCATAAAACCAATCAAATAAAATTTTTTAACAAATAAAGTAAAACCAAGGGTGAACCAGACGATCTCAACATTCCCGTGAATGTTTTATGAGCTCACAATCGGGATGTCAATCTCTCTGTCTTCCCTCTTTTAATATTAAAGCAATTCTACAAATATTAATAAAGGTCTACCACACATGTCATGCCTGTGAGATGCCCACTTGGAGAAAACTCTGGTGGGAGGGGAATGAGCCAAGTCTAGCAAACCGCAGAGTGAGAAGGGTTGTTTGTACCCTCTGGGTGCATCTGATCCATCTTCTGTAACATTTCCATGACCTTCTGAAAGATCAGAGAGATTTAGAAGAGACCTGAGCAAAACAAGTATGGGCAGATAACCTACTTCGTGGCATCACTGGTGGACGTTGCTGTTGGAACATTCTGGAAATGAGACCTGAAGAGTTCTGTGATGGGTATCTCCCTCCCTGGATGGGCTCCGAGTATAAATGGCTTAGAAGAAAAACCCTGAGAGTTCAGAGCTTGACATTTTCAGAGACACCCCCCAAATAGGCCACAGAGCCCCTCCAGGCAGGTATGAGGTCAACTTCCACAAGAGTTCACCTGTAGGTAGGTGGTGGGTCATGGAATGCCAACCCCATTTCCTCTTCCCTGAAACAGAAAATTGCCCTGTAAAGACTACATAAGGTCGAGTCTCTGCATTTCTAATTGTGATGCCAAGTGTCGTAATTACAAATACGGGAGGCTAACGCTAGACCATCAATTCTTAATATAGTCATGACATCTTTTTCCTTCTATTCCTTGCTTGGACAAGTAACCACCCATGTCTAAAATGGCTTAGCTCTATTCTTAGCAGAGAGATGATCTAATCTGGCAAATGACCCAATTTTCACTCAGCGTCTTTTCAGCGTACTTGGTTGATGATCGCTCATTGACCATTAACTTTGTGTCTCTTCTCAAACCACGTTTACAGAAGAGCAGTAAATTCTCAGAGGACAAACAAAGCGTCTTCTACTTTTAAAAACTTTGCAGGGTCCCTGGTGTGGAACTCTGTGTTTGGGGAAGACAGAAGTGAATACATTGAGAAGCCCATAAATCTCAGACTCCAAACTCTATCTCTTGCAAGATTCCATTCCTGGGTTCTATAGGGGGTTTACGTTTGTAATTTTATACTCTTATTTTAACAGTCCTCCCACATTGTACTTCAGACATCACAAAACCTGGCTCCACTTTGTGTGTGAATGTAAGGATTTCAGGCTATTTGGAGGGGCTATTTGGAGGGGCCATCGTTCAACAATGTTCCAACGACAAGGGCCCAGGGTGTGGGAAGCCCCAGTACATTCAGGCTGCTATGATAAAGTCCCCAGGCTGGGTGGCTCACACACAGCACAGTGTAATTCTCGCAGCTCTGAGACTGGAAGGCCAGAACAGGGAACCAGCAGACTCAGTGTCAGGTGAGCCTCACTCTGGTTCGTGGGTGGGACCTTCTGCTGTGTCCTCAGGTGGGAGAAGGGGCTCACAAGTTCACTTGGGTCTTCTCCATAAGGGCGCTAATCCCAGTCACGAGGGAAGAGCCTCCCCAAGGCCTTCTAACACTACCCCTACAAATGTGGGGGGCACAGGTGTTCAGCGCCCTGCAAGGGCTCCCCCTCCAGATGTTTTCCTGCACCCTCCCCACCTCACCAAGTGTCAGTAAACAGAACGAGAAGGGCAACTAAGGCTACCCCAACAGTCTAAAGCTGAAGGGAGGCCACCCCGACAGGCTGGCCCTCAGTAACCAACGGCAGTGACTGAGGGGGGTGGAGGGAGAGTCTGCCAGGCCCTGTGGCTGGCCCAGGTAGTGGCCTACTGGTGGGAAAGACAGTGGGCTTCGCCTGTGATCTGGTCTGTGACCCTGCGCCTTCTCACTGCAGCCCATTTCCTCACTGATGAGATGAGAGTAGTGGCAATGCTCACCTCCCGGAGTCTGTGCAAAGACACAAGGAGCCCACGTGTATGAAATGCTTGTGTGTGGTGTGAGCACCATCACAGCTCTGTGAACAGCAGTGGCTGCTACTTACCTCTGAACTGGAAGAAACAGAAACCACATCATCTCGGTGAAGTGTGATCCTTGCGTCCCACACGGCTCCTTTGCCCTAAACCGCCTCCTATCTCTTGTCACTACATCAGTGTAACTATAATAACCTCGTAACTAACTTATAAGTGAAAAAGCACGTCAGAGAAATTAGAACGGTAGCGAAAAATGACTCATCCAGGTTGACACAAAAAGTGATGTTAGAAAATCAGAATTATGAATTACAGTGGAGCCTCTGTGAGGTGGCCACCCAGGGACTATAACTAAACAGTGGACACACGGAGGTGGTCAGCATAAAGAGGAACCAGGCCCCTGTGCTGATACGCACCCATGGTGCATGTCCAGTCAGTGAAAATCAGGTCAGCTGAAGGAGGTGGTCAGGGTAGGGAGGCGGCCAGCTCTGGAGGGTCCACTGTGTATTCCTCAGGAGCCCAAGTAGTTCCAGGTGACAATAAATCCATTTCAACTCACAGTCACTGAACACCTGCCATGTGCAGAAACTCTGCTTGACACTGTGAGGGTGTCACAGAGAAGAGGTGTCCCTGACTCTCAGAGTCCTGGAACAGCTTCCCAAAATTGAGTTCTTCCGTGGAATACTAGGTAATAGGTACCACATTTTAAAAAGGTATTCTGTGGACAAATAAACTTCAGAAGCTTCAGGTTAAATGAAGTACCCGGCTTCTCGACTATACAACTTTCCAAAACTTATATAATGCTAATATGCTTTACAAGCCTCGAAGAGGAGAAGTGTCCACAGCACTTTTCAAACTTTGTTAACCATACAGTTCTTTACTGGTGTGGTATCTCATGGGCCTTGTGTTCTAGGAAAACACTTTTCTGGATGAAACACCAGATTAGGGAAATGTAACAAATGCACAAATGCACTAAGACAGGCTGAGTGAAGCCTAACATGTTACAAGAACTGGGTAGAGAGCCAGTCGGCAAGTTCTGGAAAGGCATGGGGAGAGTTCTTTGGACGGGGGCCATAAAGGATGAAGCAAATGTCATGTCATGGATACACGAGCGCCAGGATTCCACGAGGCAAAATTAAACCAAATCAGGAAAGGAGCAAGGCCCAGAGTGGGGGGCAGTGGGTGGGCCCCATAGGATCAGTTCCTTGAGGTGTGTCGGCGATTCAAGGTGGAACCACATCATAGAGAACCACAAAAACCACGGCAAATGGGCCCTGGAGGTGACAGGCAGGAACTGACATGAACTTGGGGAAGAAAGCTCTGACAAAACTGTGAAGACCGGAGTAGAACAAGTTAGGGAGTGGGATGCTCTGGAAAGGTTCTCTCATTAATCCCTACAAGAAGTAATCTGTCCTCAACGAAGCAGAGTCAGCTAAGGCGTCAGGGCCAACACGTCTGCGAGAGAAACATCTGAGAGACAGAATCCAGGTGGCTTGACAGCTCTGTAGGTTTTGTCATTCTGAGTGACATCTTGTCATAGGCACAAGTGGTCAAGTTGAACATACTAGATTTAAGAGATAGCAGCCTACGCCATCCTCTGCCGGCCCAGGGTAAGCTAAGGGAATATGACCAGATTACTACCAGACAGGGACGTGAATTCTAGAAACAGATTTCACTGGGAGGAACCAGTGCTACTGTCTGGCCAGACAATGACAGATTCTTCTGATCCCCAAGAGACAATTTGGGGGTGACACTGAGCAGGAGGTAGAGCTGGAATCCAAAGCACAGGTCTCTTCCTTGGCACTTTGCCTCTTGTTAGTACCTCTGAGGGTTGCGAAGCACCATTCACTTATAACTCAACATTCTGCAATACTGAGGCCTCGTTTGAAGTCACTCCCCACGCTGCACAGACAGGCGCTCAGAGCAGCTGAAGCCCAGGCCTCTGCCCCCTGCAGACTAATTAGAGCAGGAGCAGCATGTGGCCTTTGAGGTTAATTGTCCAGAGAGGCAGCAGGCTCTCTCAGGCGTCCTGACCTGGGTCCCACAGCCCAGACACCATCACCCAGCCCTGTCTCTGGCAGCGTGTGTGAACAGAGAGGCTGTGCGTCATCTGTCACACAGAGACCCTGCTGCCTCAAACTGTGGGAGGCAGTAGTTCTCCTCCTTAATTGTAGAAGATCAAGATTTGTAAGCCAAAAAGTAAAGACCCTTCCCTAGGTGGTCAGATATGGCCAATCAAATCACAGGCCTTCAAAAGAAAGATAGTACTCATACCACAGTAAGTCCTCACTTAATTTATCTGTAAGCCCTTGGAAACTAGACCTTAAGCAAAATGATGTCAGCAAAGCCAATTTTACCATGGGGCTAATTGATAAAAACACAAGTTAAGTTCCTGGGGCTATTTCTGGCCATAAAAACATCACCAAACTTCTAAATAAATACCCAAATTAAACATGAAGTGAATGGGCACTATACATCGTGTAAGAAAGATTAATACAAACAGGTAAGAGTTACCCACCTTTGGGAAAATCAGTAAGGGACACAGTCCTACCATGGTGGGTTAAGCCAAGAAGTATGTTTGCAAAGGGAAAGTTGTCAGGAGCACCTCCGACCACCCCTCCGTTCAAAAACAACCACCAGTAGGAGGGTCAGCTGAGCCCTCTCAGACCTCATGCCTTGTTCATAGTCATGCCTTTTTACTGATGTCTTAGACATCACCAATTTTTATTTCACAATCATATTTAGTCATTCACTTTCTAGCCTGCTTATTCCAGTCCAGGGTCTCAGATGGCTGGAGCCGATCCAGGCAGCTCAGGAAGCCCGTCCCATGGCAAGCACCCTCGCCCACGTGGGGACCACACAGATGGGCCAGATCGCCTGGCACAGCAACTCTGGGATATAGGAGAGAACCCAGGCAGACCTGGGGAGAGCCATACCCACACAGACAGCGGCCCCCGCAGGAGATGGGTCATTTGTTTTTATCTCATCTATGTTATTAAAGCCGTTGAAGGAAACACGTGAGTGAAGGGCCTGCTGTGAAGTCCTCCCTCTCCTCAAGAGCACATGGCCTCCCGGAGCGCGTTTATCCACTCGTAGATCTGAGTTTCCTTCCTCTGTCATCTTCCCCAGGAGTGGAGGTGTGAGCCACAGGGAGGCTGAGCCCCTCTGCCCTCAACAGATGCTCATTTAATCCAAAAACATACTGTTTCAAAGTCCCAGTACAAAACACTCTGGGAGACACAAAGAGGCAGAAAAGAGGGGAAACAGATGTTAGGAAAGTGACAACTGAGAGAACTTGGGCTCCAAAACCAGGAAGATTTCAACGTGCAAAGACAAAAAAGATGGAGAGAAGTAGTATAAGAAAATTGTAGGCAAATTATTAAAAGTCATATTTGTGGTTCAGTAGAGTAAGCCGGACGGAAGGCATCACGTGAGTAATTACCTGCAGGTTACACCTAAGTTATGTGAATAGATGAATAGATGGTTCTTAGATTATTTGCAAGACTGATAAAACAGCAATAACCCTATTTATATTTTATGGGGAAATTTGCACCATCTGAAAGGGCTCCGGAGAATTAACTTGGTTGCAGAACAATGTGCAAAATCAAATTAGAATTTAAAGCACACCCACATACACACACAAATTCTAATTGTCCTATAAAAGGAAAGAATTGATTTATCAGCACATTGTCCCTAATTAGACAAGTCCACTTCACTGTCTGGCTACCCAGCTGGCAGACATAATAATCTTTACACATCTACACTTGGCAAAAATGAACTACGGTTCATTTTAAATCTCTCAGTTTATTTTGGAATCCTGTACACACACCCTTTTGGATATAATAAGATACACGCTGAATGAGAAATATCTGCTGATTAACGTATGCAGGGCTTCAGTTTAATAACTGTTTCACAAAAAATTATTTGGCTATTGTTAAATCTTAATAAATGATTTAAATAATAAATTGGCCTGCACTAACGCTAGCTATTAGCTCTCTTACTTGTTACCATCGACCAACGTTAACTCTCAGATTTAACGTGGGGTTTATCATTGTTTATTTTCACAGTTGTTGCTTCGACCTACTGCTGCATTTTCCTTCCTCCAAGTTCTCCGAGCTCTTTCCTAGTAGGAGCAGTGATTTCTCCCTTTTTCTAAACTTCCTATGACCTCCACCCCAACCTAGCTGCACAACTGAGCTCCTTCCAGGGACACCTGCCGAATGAAGCCTTTACTTGGAGAATTCCACTCAGAGTCTCCTCCCTCTAGGCCTGGGCTCAGCTTGGTTTCCATGTCAATGATACTTCAGAATGTGCGGCTGCCAGTGATTCCTGGGGCAACGGAAACCTGTCAGAGGGACTTCTCCCATGGGACTCACCACGCATGTGGATTCCTCTCCTCCGCCCTCCTACGATAACAGGACTGAAGTGGCACCTGAGGAGACCACACCTGCAGCATCCGAGCAGAGCAAGTGTCCGAGAGGACACACTCGGCGGTGCCCGTCCCAGCCCCTGCTGGAGTGTCCCTCCCACTGAACCTTCAGAACAGGTCTTGGCGTCTTTAAGAGCCTCCAGTGAGAATTTGATAATTATCTCTGTGGAAAGTAGGAGTCCCCCCATGCAGCGTGATAAATCATGGATAATAATAGCTCTTTCCAAAATAATCCTTAGGCAGAAGCAAAACGCAACTGAGAAGGTTGTTCAGAGTCAAAATGTGGGACCTATGGAGCTCTATAAATATGCTGAGTGTTCCCTTTGTCATCACTGTTGACCTAACGCATTATTATTACTATTGAGCTATTATTCCCTTAATGCCTGTATTTTTGTCTCTTCATTTCCTGCCATGCCTTCCTTAAATGGGGGAATGAACCTGAACCCTCCAGTTTTAACTCTCAGTCTTATGCTGATCAGATTATGGTTCTAAGTTTCCCCACGTCTACCTTTGAGAATCAATACCATAGAGAGATTGCTAGAAATAGCATCCCAGTGTGAGCAAAGCAGATCCGGGCTTTAGCTCCCTGATTTTCCCTTCATGGGAGAGGGAATTACTAGAGATGGGATTTTTTTTTCCAGGCATAATCCCCATATTTGTTACATCACTTTCACAGGGCAAGAACAAATTGAACTTTCAATGTCTGGACACAGTCCTTCGCAATGGCATTCCCCACTATTTTAACTAACTCATCGTTTTGAGTTGGCTAGGACTGGTTCTAGTGTGATTTAATTGGCAGAGATCCAGAAGTTTTTCTAAAAGAGTGTGTAGACGAGAGTGATTCATCACCCTGTTTGTAGTCATGATTCTTAACAGATGCCTGCGCACAGGCTAGAAGGCGTGGCACTCCATCCTGGGCACCTGTGTCCTCCACACTTCTACATATACAATTCTACCTACTCTCTTGGGCATAGCTACCTGAGTAGGTCATATCCCAGCTCTGAGCACTTGAAGCATTAAGCCCAAGTTTCCAAGACCCCAGATTATTCCCCCATCCACACAACCATATCCTGCTTTTTTTGATTTATAGAGCAAACTAGAATCATAATTCTATCTTAAAATATCATAAGGCAGATTATTTCGCTTCTTTCTTTAGAGCATAATTATTCCTAATTCCACTATTACTTTGCAGAGTGACAGTGTAATGATTAAGAACGCTCACTTTGAGCAAATTTTTCTTATCACCAAACTCTATAAAAATTTAACTTCCTCCAAAAATTATGAGTTGTGGGGTAGTTTTTATTAGACAATTTTGGGACTCAAAAGTTCTTTGTGACTAGTTTTCCTGTACTACAGCACATATATAATTATAATTAATTGCTTCTCTGAACATTTTCCTTTTCTCTGGGAGAAAAGAAATAGTTTTGGGAGAAATAGGAACAGTGAAAAAAGTGTGGAGGGTCTCTCCTTCTTGTTAATTGTATGGGGCTGACGCCTGTCGAGTGTACAGTCAGCATTTCAATCAGCATATCTTTTCTGTTTGTGGCTCTGAACAGCTAGAATGTACTAGGCAATGAAGGCCAGGATAAAAGGCCATGGCACTGTATAGCTTCCAAACCAGTGATCTCTCTCTCTATCTCTCTCTCCCTATCTCTCTCTCACACACACACAAGCAGGGGGAACTGGACAACCACGGAGGCTGCCACCACCATGATACCTGCTTTCCAAGCCTGTGACTTCCCAAACCTGTGCTCTTGACCTTCTCTGAATCCCGAATCCCGAATCCCAACTCTGGTCTGCAGCACAAGCCATGGAAAACCTGGGAACACGAGGAGGCTGGGCAGTCAGGTAAGTGTCTCCCAGTGACTGACCACCGGCTGTGCACACACATGGTCTGGAGAATCAAGGCGCAAGGTTTGGGAGCCTCACCCCAGCATGAGTCAGTGGTTGAAGATGAGAGATAAAGGTCAGATCTCAAGGCGTGTCTCCAAAGCTCGCCTGGTTGTTAACTTTCTCCAGTTACTGCAACCCCATCAGCCCTGTTTAGAAGTTGGTGCAGGTTAAAAGAAACCCGTCCTCACTTAGCCAGTTACAGTGTGAGGCTTATAGACAAATACAGAGCCTGGCGTCTGATGGAGACCAGAGAGATGAATCGCTGCTCATACTTGGGTCTCTTAATTAACTGAGTTCAGTGAACTCTGGTGAACCTTCTCTTCATTAATTCTGACCCCCGATTTCTGATTTTGGACAATGGAATTTAAAGCTGAAAGCCAGATGAAGGGCAAGAGCATATCCTCAGACTATTTTCAGGAGAAAGTACCAGAGAACTTGTGAAACTTCCATGTTAGCAGGCCCAAGAGGTGGGAATAACAGGCCACTGCCGTGTGTGTGTGTGTGTGTGTGTGTGTGTGTGTGTGTGTGTGTGTGTGTGTGTGTCTGTGTGTGTCTGTGGGTGTGCGGGTGTGCGCGTGCGCATGCCCCAGCAGCCAAGTGCTTCCTAGACATTATCTCATGCAGCCTCTCGTGTCCCCACTGCCCAGGTGGGTCTACCTGCCTAAGTGGAAAGCTCTGAAGCTTGTTTCATGTGCTTTGAGCATCAACAACAAAAGGGCATGGAGTGAACCTTGGAGAACCGCATGACCCTGAACACAGCACTGTTTCCCTGGTGCACGAAGATCCCACTGGTGTGTGTGGATTAAATCCCTACTGTGCGCCTCAAATGGTTCTGAGTCAATCGATGTACTGTGGAAATGGGACACAGCCCTTGTTGCCAAGGAGCTTTTAGGTCAGACAATAAAGTCATATGTACATATGTAAAGCAGTCAGGGAAGAAACCAGAACAACGCATCTCCACGCGTGAGAGCTGGAATACGGGCTCTCATTGCCCCTGAGACCCTCATGCACTGAGCATCAGGGCCCCGCCCTGGTAGGAAACTACTGTGGCCCTTTTTAATCTCCACACATAGGCCATTTGGGACGTGTGGGCTTTCCTATGGGACTACTGTTGTGGCTTCTGTTAAAGCAAGGCTTTAGCGGTTGTCTTTGTGAGACTCTGGAAGTGCTCGCCAGATTTCATCTCCCCTGGAGTCCTCCAACCCAAACACCACAAGGACAAACGTATGTCCTAGAAATGGCTGGTGACCCACAGAGACGCAGTTGGTACCCCAGATGTTCCAGAGTGGGCGGCTGACGGCCTCCAGTTGGGAGGGTGCGCATCTCCTCGTGAACTTGCCTGCCTCAGTTCTTCCATTAATGAGCCGGGTGGGTCAGACGGGAGGCAAAGGTGAGGCCCGACTTCCCGCCGCCCTCGGCCTCCCGCCTCAGGGTTGTGGAGGAGAGCCCCTGAGGGCCCAGCTGGGCGGGGAGAGGCGTTCCCCCCTGTCTCTCTGTCAAGAAATAAAATAATAATAATAATAATAATGTTGATGATGAAAAACCCATTATGGCTTGAGGGCGAAAATAACATTTTCATTCCAAAGTCCACGTGAGACATCAAGACATCTTCTGATAGAAAATGATGAACTTGCACATCAGGAAGTGCAAAGACTATTTAACCAAAGCCTTTAAGAAGATCAAACCTAATCATAAGATGTTAAAAATATATATATATAAAAGCAGATAAGAAGAGGTTCGGGCTGCATGACCAGAATCTGAAAATCAGAAAAGAGCCTTTAGCTTCTTCCGCGACAAGGGAAATATGTCATTTTTTTTTTCTCGTTCAGCAGTCCAATTTACTCACTACCATGGGGACGAGGCGGGACTTAAACAGAACGGCCAGGGGGACATCGGGGGAACCAATTAAACAGGACGGCCAGTGGGACAGCAGGGGGACCAAGCGCTCCCCCAGCCCCCACCTCCCCAGACAGCTTCTGACTGACCGTCCCTGTTTTTCTTACTTTGATTCATGTTATAAATGACTTTTAAAAGAACGAGAGATAATGGAGAAACTCCACAATGGAGCAGGTAGCACAGAGAGAACAAAGGCGTCCGGGGAGGTGTGGGAGCCTCGCCGGGCGTGTGAGCCGCTCGAAGGCTCCGAGATTTGCTTTTAAGTTCAGGCTCAGCTTCCCAAGTGTGCACAGCAGACGGGGAGGACAAAGGAAGCTGCAGTGGATGACAGAGGGGACAATACAAGGAGGACGAGACCACCACGGACTAGGGTGGACCTAGACTTCAGTGACATTTGCATTTGTGACTATCATTGATGCGTCTGCGACAATGGAATTGCTGTGTACCGCGAATGCACAGCAGCGGAAATACCAATGCCAAAAGCCACCGGTGAGCGTTCACCATGTGTGGAGCATGAGCAGAGCACTGTTGTAGGTTAATATCTAATTCCCAACAACCCTTCAAGATAGGCATCATTTAACCTCATTTTGCGCAAAGCATCAGAAAGGTTAAGTAACTTGATTAAAGTCATATAGTTAGGAAGAGCAAGACCTGGACTCCACCCCAGACAGGCATACTTACAAAGGCTCTGCCCTTTAGCTTACTGGGTAATTCCCAAGTCCTTTCTAATAGGAAGACCCTTTTCTAGATCCAAAAGAAAAAAGAATTTCTAGAAACTTTACAGAACGATAGCTGTGCTCACACCTTACGGTCTGCAGGTGAGACCCACCTGCAATCAGCCCACCGCCCCAGATGCTACCGTCCATCCTCGCAGCGAGGCAGAGGACTCACCAGCAAACCAGCCAGAGAAAAACTCAAGGTGAATGATGGGACTCCCAGAGTGCTCCCCTACAGAGGGGACGGGCCACCCCAGCCCTCCCGGCATCCCCTGGAGCTCGTTTCCTTTCCATAACAGCTTTTTCCTCCACCACGTTGCCAGATGACTGCTTTTCTGCACTGTGCTCTCCAGACTCTTTTGATTAACACAGCCACTGCCGCTTAATCAGATTTCACCTACACAAAAATCATAGGGTAATTTCCCGGGCCCCTCACGCCCTGCTAGGAATGACTCTGTGTACAGTTTGATGGACAGGAAAACACATAAAATACTTTGAGTTATAAGCTCATCTAAAGAATCTAGGTAAATTATACATATACATGTACATAATGCAAATTAACAGAGCTAATTATTACAGCATAAAAATGTAAAGACATGCTAAGAAGACAGAGCAATGATAGCAACACAAACTCATTTAAAGACATTTTACTGATAAAAGGAAATGAATTATAAGCAGATTTTGAAAGAAGGAGAGAGAAGATAAAATTCACACTCCTCATGTGCAAGAAGTCACCTCTAGAGGTATTGAATCAGGCGGGACACAGGATATGACTCTTGATGTGTTTACCATTTATCTGGGGACAAATAAATAATCTGTATTTAAAAGAAGAGAAAAAGTAAAGCAAATAACGTAAGGCATCCTGCAGAAACACTGCTGAGTACTGTGCTCTACAAGACCTTTTTTTTCCTGCCACCTCCCAGGGGACAGGACTACTCTCAGGGGAAGGAAAGGGTCCAGAACGAATGCTGCTCTGCCTGGGTCCAGTTCTGGCTCTTGAGCCCTGCAGGAGACACAACAGGGCACGTCTCTAGCCCAGCACTGCTTTGGAAGTTGTAAATGTACCCACCCCTACCTGGAAAGGGACAAAGGATGTATGGAAGAAATGGCATGATGTCTGCATGTCCTTGGTCTCTCTCCTGCTCAAATCTGTCACCTCTGAAGAGGGGAGTGGAAACAAGCAGCAACCAGCCCAGAGAAGGGGATGGAAGCTGGTCTGTCTCTGCCCTCTGTGGGCAGTGGTGTCCTCAGAGCCTGGGCTCCGGAGGATATGGGCCTCTGCAGGTCTGGGGTGGCTATCCTTGCTCCCCTGGGACACAACTCATTTTATGATCACTAGATACACCTGAGGGTTCACAGAGCTCTCAACCTTAATCAAGATGCCTCCCACTACTTCATGGAAGCTGTGTTTAATCTTCTCACATCACATGTGCATAATTAGACACACTCAGAGATTATGGGTCGAAACCTGACAAGACACCATCAGCACACTGGTGACCAGAATGGGGCGTCCTAGACACCAGGACACGCAGACACGGCTCTCACCCGCACAGTGCTTCCTGCCACCTGCTCATTTGGGTGGCTAGATCTGGCCTGGGGAGAGAAGGCCACCCAGATTTTCTGAGGACCCTCTCTCCCTTAAATGCTTCAACATTCTGGATCTCATTTAATACTCACAACAAGCCTAGATCTGATACCATTATTATTATCATCCTTACTTTATCCAGGAAGAAATTGCCTTACCTAACATCAAACAGCCAAAAGCGGTTTGATTCAGGACACATCGGTCTGAGCCATTCCCTGGACTATTTCTATCACAGCATGATGTGAGGACAAGAACCCTGGTCTGAGTAGAGCTGGCTAAAGAAAGGTTCCCGATGCCTGACAAGTGCAGGCTGATGAACCAAGCACTCAGGTGGACTCAGGACTGTGGCTGAGCTCAGGGTCTGGCACAGGCAGATTCCAGCAGCATCTTTTTGCCACCAGCAAGACAGTGGAGCAGGTAAGTGTGGCCTTGGTGTCTCCTTCCACCTGCCACACTACCCGTTTTTCTCCTTCTTCCCCTCTCCTCTGCTGTTTTCAAGACATTGTCAGAAAAAAAATCTTCTCTTGTGTTGTTTTCATCAAAGTTTTATTTTGTTAGAGGCACGTGACCTTTGTTTTTACTCTTTTCCCAACCTTTGTTCATCCGTCTCATCGTGGCCCCTTCTGCTTTCTGTAATATTCCCTAACTTCTTGCTCTAATTTCCTATCTATTTTTCTCCCCTGAAATGGGAAAGAGAACAAAAAGAATAAGAATGGGAGCCATCCTTTGCATCTCCCTGAATGATTCATTATTTGATTTTTTTTTTCATTACATTCTTTGAATGAACTTCATAAGATCTATGGTAACTAGATACCCCATTTGTGTCAACTGTTTTTTTGATATGTTGGCACTGTCTAAATAAGCGTTTCAGAGCATCTTCCTTCCTCTTTCTGTTTCACAGAGCCGGTGGTTGGGTTTTTAGCTAAAAAAGAGGAGAAGAAAGGAAAAAGAGAAAAGGTTCGCAGAAAGGCCAGACAGGCAGAGACTAAACCCTCGTCCACCCCCTGGGTTACTCCAGCCTCCGTGTTCTTTTGGGAGAAGGGGTATTGTGCAGCCGTCTGGTGTTTTGTGTACACACATGCACACTTCATGGACTTGGAGAGTATCGGGGTTGTACAGATACTGAGTCCCATAGGCCAGACCATTCATTTCAGAGATGCAGAAACCAAGACCCAGTGAAGCAGTCACTCACTCAGATCGCACAACCAACCAATGGGCAGACCGGACCTAGAATCCCGGCCCCCGACACCCATCTGTCAGCATCCTCTCCACTCATCTGTCTACAGATAGAGCTCTGAATCACTCTGACTTCCCCTTCAGTGATCACCTCTAGCTCTATTATCCACAAACTTGTCTGAAGTCTTCTTGAAGCTATTTCTGTTTTCAGTGTCATGCTCCCAAGCAAGAGTCTGAAGCCACTGGGATGGAGGAAGCTAGGAATGTGAGGGTTATTTTCGTGCTCTCTCAGATCCCTGACCTCCCTCTGTGGGAGTCAGAGGCCCTACACTGTGGAGACAGGGCCAGAAGCCACGCACTTTGTTTTGGGAGAGGCTTCAGGGCAAGCCATTTGTTGGAATTTCCCAGGAAATGAATTATCTTCCTCCCGTAGGTAAAGCCTGGCAGCAGACACAGATGTAAAAGGTTCTCTAATCCGACTCTGATCTTTTTACCTGTCCAATTCTCATACCACAACCCTCAGTGAGCGTAGAGTTGGAGAAGAGAGTCAATGGCTCTCTCAGCCAGGGCTCCACCTGTTTCAAAACCCTCACTATCTCCTGGCAGACTGGGTGCCTCACTACCCAAGGATCCCCTCACTATTGTGGAGACAGCCGTCGGGAACCAGCCCAGTCCTCGAGAGTCAAGAGTAGGTCCCAAGGGTCCAGATTCATAGGCAACCAGAACAGTTGTGACTTTGTTCTGGGAGAGCCTCTCCTTGCCTGAGCTGTTCTGAAAGGAGAGATTTTCAAACGCCTCTTGAAGATTGAAAGTTGGGAAAAGTATTCTTTTTAATGATCTCAGCCCCCTCCTGTTAATTTCCCAGCAACATGACCTTTCATCTTACTTTGGGTTCAATACAAAGGGGCTGGGATCTGGGGGAGTAACCACAGGACTTGGGGCTGGAATCTTTCCATTTGAACCAGGAAGATAGGGGCTGCGGAGGGATTTGCATCATCAAAGGAGCCTATTCCTGCAAAAACTGGGAGAAAGGCCACCTAAGGGGCGTGAGGAGGCAGGAGGGGAGAGGACTGCAGAGTAAAGAGAAACAGCAGTCAGGGCCATGGGGAAATGCTTCCTTTCTTCTTAAAGAAATTATTGCTTTAACTGTGCTCTGTCTTCCCTGTGACCAAGTAGAGGAAGGAAGGCTCCCAATCTGCATTTAAATGGAATGATTTCAGGAAGCCTCAAAAAGAGCACAGACTTTTCACTCACCCTCCTTCAGGGCAAGGCCTTGGGCGCATCAGAATTGGGAGCAGCCACAGGCCTCTGTGATTTGGTTTTGGTGCTGGAGAAGGCCCTTTGCACCAGGAGAGGAGCAAACTCAGCCTAGGACTCCACCATCCAGTTTGGTTAAACTGCTTCCTGGGTCACTCTGAGAGTCCAGGCAGTGAGAATAAGACGGAGTCAGTTGGGCTGGGCAGAGATGACCGGCTGGTCTGGCCCATTCGGGTCCCACCTGACCTTCACCTCATGTCTCCCATCCTTGCTGGCTTGTAAATTTGGCTATAACCTAAAAGTGTTCATCTTGAGTAGTTTAGGGCAATTGATTTAGGAGACTAACTTTTGAATTCGAGTGTTGTTATGGATCATGGGTTATGCCAATTATTGTTTATTATGGGTCAGGGGTTATGGCCATTACTGTTGTTTACGATAAATGTTGTTTAAGATGAAAGTTAGTATGGTTCTTGCTTTTAACAATGTATAAAACCGAATTTAAAAAATGAAGAAGAGAACAGTCTTAGGCTATTCTTGCTGTTCTCTCGAATCCCAGCCTTCTGACGCAGTTTGGCGGACCTATCCCCGTCCCTAAATATTGGCTGACAGTGACATGTGGCCAGACCCTCTTTGTCTGGAAACAACTTCGGTCTTTTTTTTTTGAAAATACAGATGTTCTAGGAGAAGAGGTAAAGCTCTGAGCTATCGCAGGTGAGGGCCCTGGGAGCTCTGAGAAGAGGTTTTCCTCCCTGCTAAGGTCCAGAACACAGGCAGTCCCAGCTGGGGAGGCTCACAGTCCAGGCAGGGGGGTTTACAGCAAAGGCAAAAGGAGAGGGGGCATCAAGTGGAGAAAAAAAACTTGAGCCCTGGGAAGGTTGGAAGGAGCAAAAAACAAACAAACAAACAAACAAATGTGGCGAGGAAGGATGGAGTTACATTTGTACACTGTTTTGTGCTATTCCATTTTTGTCTCGGGCAGGCCCTGTGTCTGATAACTGGCCCCTGCCTGACCTCCAGGATAAGGCACCACGGTCCTTGTCCTCCTGCCACTGGAAAGAGAGCAGGGAGGAAGGGGAACACAGCTGTGAACACACACCAGGGCTTTTTCCTAAGCTATTCCACCCCCACTGTCACCCTGGGCTGCTTTACTGCTAAAAGCAGAGTTTGTCCTCTTAAAAAATCTCCCTCCATTTCGCCTGGTCAGCACTGAGGACCAGGAATGTGCCTTTTCATTAAGATCATTTCTATTTCTGACAGGCCCCTGGGCAGGTCACGGGACAGAGGCCTCTGTCCGCTGCTGACAGAGGGTCCTCCTGCCCCAAAGTCCCTCCCACAATTACTTCTGGAGCTGCCACTTGACAAGCCGCACTGCCTGGGGGCCAGGGCCTCCCATGACCCTCACCTATCTGCTGGGGAGAGACATGGCCAGGCCTTGGCCTGAGGATGAGTGGGGTTGGGTGAGGGCCTCCTGGATGGCATCCCCCACAGTCTGGGAAACTCGCCACCACAGCAGTCAGTAGCATCTTCCCAGGACAGGCTCTCCTATCATCCCAGTTGCCCCCTAGAAAAGATCTGTATTCGTAGCACAGGCCAGTGAGAGGCAGAGCAGGAGCCCAGCCTGGCCATCCTCCCAGCTGGAGCTCAGACTAGGTGTCCTAAGGGAGGAGGGCACTGGCTTTCACCCGCTTCTGTCGGGTCAAACTGGGAAAAACAGAGAAGCACTGATGGGACCTGTGGGATTCCAGTGTTCCCCAAGCCTGATGGCCACTGAGTGCCAGATTCTGAAATCTCCCACCTATAGGACATGCCCTGGGCTGGCTGCTCTGCACTTTGTCCCAACCAGCAGCCTTTGTTCAACACACACTGCTAAGCTGAAGTCTCTGAGAGTTGATGGTAGGCTCCTGTTCTCCTAGTCTGAGAAGCCCTGGACTGGGATTTCTCTAGATGATCTGGTTTGCACACGGCCCTTCTCAGCCCCGTGGTTAAGCATGTGGCGCTGAGCAAGTGGGCATGTTCGAGACCAGCAGGACTGACATAGTGCCGTGCACACACACCTGTGACATTCACTCCCTGCTGCCACGGGTTCCGTGAGAGAGGACCCAAGGCCCTACTGGGTCCCCAGGTTGGAGAGGAGGCGTGACCCAGGGTCCCCTCCTCAGCAGGGGAGGTAGTGGAGGCAGCACCCCTTTCTGAAGAGCAGGGGATGATTTAGGGGAGGTGTCTGTGGTGCCTGATTCAGCAGAAGCCCTAGTCTTGCTGCCCCTGTGAAATTCAATCGTTCCCTGGGAAAGCCTTTGCCTGACAAGGGGGGGACTCAGGCTCCGGCAGGTTTAAATTGCTGATTTCAGCAAATGGAAACTGATGGAAGCTGCTGGACTCCCACATGCTGGAGGCGCTGCAGAGGCAGCTCAGCCTCCTGGTGGAGCTTGAGCAGAGCGACCGATGGGGCTCCAGGAAGTTCTCAGGGCAGCAGATGCCTTTTGGAAGCTCAGAGAAGCTCGGCCTCAGCTCTTGCACTGCACTGTTTCAAAGAGCGAGTCTTCTGTTGGGGCTTATCTCCTTTCTGAGTCAGAACAGAGGAGCGATGTGGGGTGAAGACAGTGCAGGCTTCTCAGGGGCTCTTCCTCTGGGGCCACCATGCAGGCTTCTGCACCCGTGGCAAGTCCCTTAACCATGGCCAGACATGGCCATCATCTCTCTGAATTTTCTTTTTTCTTTTATTTTTTGGAGACTGGGTCTCACTCTGTCATCCAGGCTACAGTGTCGTGGTGTCATAGCTCACAGCAACTTCAAACTCCTGGGCTCAAGCAATCCTCCCAGTAGCTGGGACTACAGGTGCCCACCCCAACATCCAGTTTTTCTATTTTTAGTAGGAACAGCATATTGCTTTGCTTAGGCTGGTCCTGAACTCCTGCACTCAAGTGATCCTCCCACCACCTCAGCCTGGCAGAGTGCGGGATTCCAGGTGTGAGCCACCGTGCCCCGCTCTGAATTTTCTTTTGGCAAAGTTTGGAAGCATCTCTAAGGGCTAGTCCAGTCTTTGTTTTCTCCCTCTCAAGACAGGGAGCAAGATGGCTGCTCTCCATAGGGGCAGGATAAATTTTGGTCTTCAAGCATCTCCATCTAAAATGCAAATATAATTTAGACTGATGCCTCATCAGGCAACATATTAGCTTGGCTTAATAACAATCAACTGAGACAAAAAATGAGGCTTAGCATCCACAATAATGATATTATCTATCCTCTATTGAATAATTACTATGTGCCAGGCGCTATGCTAAGCTCTCTACAAACAATGGCTTTCTTTTTTTCTTCTAATCCTCACACAGCTCTGAGGCAGGTATTCCATTTACATTCAGCAGGCTCGGCAATGTATCCGGGGTTATGGAACAGTATCAGAATCCAACCTCAGAAGCTAGGCCTCTCCTCTGCTGCAGCAAACACTAAAGCAGGGGGACACTTCTGGGGGACATTCCTTCCAGCGAAGATGGCAAGGGACAAGGAGAGTAGGGTGAACTTGAATAACCAGTGTCCTCAGAGTCACACAGACCCTGATTCAAATCTCCGTTTGGACAAACTCTCCCCATCTTTGTGTGGTATTAGGCAACTCTGCCTGTCAGCTTCCTTATCAGATAAGTCAGGATTGGGACCACCCCTTTCACCCACCTGCTCTTCCCTCTTTGCTCAGGACACTTCCTTGTGGAGAATCCCCTGATCTTTTACCGCACACCTTTCTACCCCTTCTGAAAAGCTCACGGTGCAGGTCACACTGTATTTCAGTGTCCATTCAACAGCACCCAAGAAACCAGAGAATGTTTTCTCCCCGCTGCTATGTTCTGAACCTCACAGGCCATCATGAGTGAGTGAACCCATGGTGACCATTGAAGTGAAGCAGGACACAGAGGACATGGGTCAGCTCCACTCACCCCTTGGCAAGGACTCAACCCCAGCAATAAGGCCGGGCATCCAGTGTCACTGCTGGGGCTTCCAAAAGTACAGGGACACTTTCAGACATGTTCCCCAGCATTGGTCAGCCTGGCTTGGGTCTAGGACAGAAGTGCTATGGCAGCGTGGGGGTCCAAGAGATGAGCTTCCTCCTTCCTGCCAGCCTGTGTGCTCACCAGGATATAATCTCATTCTGAAACGGCATCTTCTTCAGCCCTGCAGTTGCCAGCTGTCCTGGGGGAGGGCAGAATAGATGCATGGTGCTGGGAGGATGGCTTCAGACCAGCCTCACACCATGCAGACCTCTCTCTGCTCTTCCTGGTCTCCCCCATAGCTTTTTCTCCCCCAGATGTATTAAGATACATTTGACAAAAAGGAACGGTGTATACTCAAGGCCTAGAACATGATTTGATATATGAATACACTGTGTGTGTGACAACTGCAACCGTCAGATTAATCAGCACATCTGTCCCCACACACATGGTGGCCCTTTTTTGAGTGTATCTGTATATGAGGACTCTTAAGATCCACAGCCTTAACACATTTCAAATAAACAGCAAGGCCTGATTAACTGTGGCCACCAGGCTGTATGTTAGACCCCAGAACGCGTTCATCTTTCTGAGTGAAAGTGTGTGCCCTTTGACCTACTTCACCCTATCTCCTCAAGAAACCACTATCCAACCCCTAGAAACCACCATCCTATTCCCTGCATCTATGGCTTTGATTTTTTTAGATTCCCTAAGTGTCAATGGACTAAGCTAAGAGATGCCCAGATAGGTGGTAAAACATTATTTCTGCAGGCATCTGTGGGGTGTTTGGGGAAGAGATTAGCATTTGAATAAGTTACTGGAGTAAAGAAAATGTGTCCTCACCTATGTGGGGGCCTCGTCCAACCCCTGAGGGCCTGAATGGAACAGAAACAGTGGAAGGGCCGATGTGATCTCTCCACTCCTGGTTCTTGGGCCTTAGGACCTGGAACCACACCACTGGTTTTCACGGGCTGCCACTTTCTCAGCCACCATAATCACGGGGACGGCCCTACATAAGGAAGTGGGTTTATATGTCCCACTGGCTTTCCTTTCCCTTCACTGATACTCTTTACCCTCAACCTCCCCTTTACACGCACCTGTCCCTCCCATGCACAGCAGTGTGACAGGTGGTACATAGCATACCGGCAGATGCATCCTCCCCTGGGAGAAGCAGGCGATGTCCTCTGTCCTCCAGGTAGACATCAAGCCCGTCCCTCACCTGGCGAGACTGGTGGGTAGAGATGCCCCATCTGCCAGGCTGCACATGGGCTGTGCTGAGCGAGCTGGGAATGAGTGCAGACCTGGAGCCTCCCAGCACCTTCCTCGTGTCTGCTCACATCCACAGCCCTCTGCCTTAGGGCTGTCATGGACATCAGCTGCTCACTCTCACCAGGGAGCGGAGAGGGGCAGCCTGTGTCACAGCAACAAACCTCCTTCCCGTGTCCCTTCCTCACCCGCACTGGTTTTTGACAACCAGGCAGATATTTCTCAAACTGCTTTTGTTTTTTACTGAACAAAGGGGAAAAAATGTTCCTGTCATTGTTCACTGTGCTGTTCCTTCCCCCAATTAGCTCTGCTAAGATGCACCCAAAGAAAAGAAAATACAATTGCATACAATTAGCAATGGAAATTATTAATAGGAGCAAGGGATTCAATCCATTCTACAAGTAATTCTGTAGTGATTTTAGTAATTGATAGTAATTAAACACTAATTAATTCATTTCCTAAGTAATGTATTTACTTTATTTATGGATATTCACTTTAATTACACTTGTTTGCATTCCTTGGGTTAAGTAATACAAATTTGCTCTCTTTTCCGAAAATATTTATTTGGGATCCTTTAAGTCATTCTTTGAGAATGTGTGGGAACAAAGACTAATTGTTTGAGTTGAAGCTGAGCACATTTCCTCGCCATGGAATATGGACTAATGGGGGGTGAGGCTTCCTGCCTTTCAGGTTCAGGCTTTACCTCTTCACTCCTAATTTTGATCCAGCCATTGGGCAACTGATCTCTCAGAGACTTGGCTATGGGCTATGGGAATAAGTTCCATGTGAACCCAATGTGTCCGGGAATTAAATGGGCAGGATGACCTGGGAGAGTCAGGGCCAGGCGTGCACCTGTTCTTGGGTTGGGTCAGCTGTTGGGGTTAGACTCTGAGGACTGTAAGTAAAGCCTGAGGGTCACCTGGCCCAGCCACTGTGCTGATGCTCACTCTTCTCTCCTTGCTGGTCATGGGGCTGTCTTCAGACTCTTCCCCTGCCCAGAAATCCACCTCTGGAAGCTCCAAATTTTAGAAACTCTTCCTTACCCTGAGCCTCAATCTGTCACTTTGAGATTATCTTCTCCTCCCTGCCCACCCTCACTCACCCACTGCTCCACCAATGGGGATATAGAGGATAAGTCCACTCTCTTGTCCACAGGTCACAATTAACATGGTGACACCAGACACCCTGATTTATTCAACCATTCTCAGGTAGAATATTTTTGTATCCCTTCAGGATCCTGTTTGCCGAAGGAAATCCAGCCTATTTTCATCTCCCCTGAAACATATGAATGGCTATGATCTGACTATCACAACAAAAAAGTAGAAATGACCTCTGTCCGTCAAGATTCTGGACTTCTATTAATGAGCACACTGACTTGGCTTGGCCACACAGCAATAATGACTCATTCTGAGTTGTCAGCCCTGCCAGGAGCTGTGTGCTGAGTGTTTCTGTGATCTGTCGTGGATAACAGGTCAAAGCATGAAAGAGACTCCAGGTCATGGGTAAGGTTTGGAATTACAGCTTGGACATTAGCTCTTCACAAAGAATTGTTTCCTTTTGGCCCACTTTGCTTCCCTTTAGAAAATTTTAAAAACGTAATTGATTGGATATATTTGAAGTGCACAATATGATGACTTGATATACATACACATTATGCAATAATTACCATGATCAAATTAATTAAAACCCATCACTGCCCATGATGCACCTCAGATCTCTAGGATTTGTTCATCATATAACTGAGAACTCGTACCCTTTGACCGACACCTGCCCAGCTCTCCCAGAGCCAGACCTTGACAGCCCCCGTTCCATTCTCTGCTCCTAGAAGCTTGACTTTTTTTTTTTACTTTGATCTTTTGATCTTTTTTTGGATACTATTGCAGCTGAATTGATAAGCTAGACCTTTTTAGATTTCACCTATAAACGAGATCATCAATATTTGTCTGTCTGGCTTTTTTCACTTAGTGCAATGGCTTCCATCATCAGTATTTTCCAAATGACAGGCTTTCCTTCTTTTGATGTCTAAATAACCTGTCATTATGTATGTGTGTGTGTGTGTGCGCGCCACCATTTCTTTCTCCATTTTATCCATTCATCCATTGATGAACACTTAAATTCTTTCCACATCTTAACTACTACAAATAGTCTTGCACTGAGCGTGGGGTGCTGATATCTCCTTGGGATCTCATTTCCTTTGAATATGTTCCCAGAAGAGAGGCTGTCAGATTATGCAGTTGTTCTACTTTTAAGCTTTTGAGGAGACTTGACAGTGTCTTCTACAATGACCACTCAATGTACATTGCTGCCCACATGTGCAAGGGCTCCTTTCTTTCCACCCTGGCCAAGGCTGCTCATCTCTGGGCTTCATGACGTAGCCGCCCTAACAGGTGTGAGATGCTGACTTGCTACAGTTTGGATTCGCATTCTCTTAGTAATACAAATTGTGTCTTACCTCAGACTGCCCAGGAGTTAAATTGGCCAGGGGTCAAGAAAGATGAAAACCACAGGACACGGGTGGAAGACAGGTCTACTTTCGCGAGGAATTCCCCCGGCAGCAACGCTGTCTGCAGACCCGGGTGCTCCCCGTCATCCTGGGAAGAGGAGGAGGAAGAATTAGGACAGTGTGGTTAGAGCACAAGGGACAGGAGAATTGGGGTGGGTCTGTCCTCTGGGAAGTCCCGAGACAAGTATCTGTGAGATATACCTGACAATGACAAAAGCTGAAATCTCATCTACACTTACTCCCTGCACCTCAGACCCCCTCACCCCCATCAGGCCAAGCACAGATGTGCCAACTGTCTTTCACTATGGGCAGTGGGCAGGCTGACAGGGCTGGACAAAGACAGGGTGAAAAGCCAAGCTCTGGGGCAGCTTCATCGCCCATTCACTAGCTTCAGTAGCCACTGGACCCCTGCACCTGTGGCTAGAGCCCCACCAGAGGAAGGGAATGGAAAGGCAGGGAAAGGCAGGGTCAAAGGCTCCAGCCATGAACTGTCCAGCAGGGGAAGTGCTGAATCAGGCCTCATCTCTGGGCAAGGAGGCCACCTGGAAGATGCTGCCAGGACTTGACGTCCAGCAATTCACCCTTCCAAGCAGGGCAGGAGGGGTAGAAATAACCACCCAGCCAAATAACTACAGAACCATAACTGGAGTTTGAGCTGCTAAAGGGTTATATTGGACAATGAGGTGGGCCAGAAGAATGTCATATTCTGGGCTTAGAGAAACAAGCACAGGGTCCAAGGACCTCAGGGTGCACGGCAGGAACCGCCCTCACCCTCCCGTGGTGGACGGAGCTTCTTCTCCAGTAGGAAGACAGCCCTTGACTTCCAACTTCCCCAATATTGTTTGGTCCCTTAGAAACTCTTTTCATTCTATTAAATAACTCCTGCCTAGCTATCTTTTTAAGCTGCAAAAGGAAAACTCTCCAACTACTTAGAAGTGATGTAGAAGTAATAAGAATGTGTGAGCATTTTAATAAAATCGCATGTGGCTGTGCACACACACACACCTTCTACAGATACACAAATGTGTGTGTTTGGTTTCATCAGAATGCAGGGTAGAATTTGCATCTGCTGATCAGTTCAGGATCCAGAAAAGTGGCTTCAGATAGAAGAATTTCATTACTACTCAGCCGGCTGTGAAATACTGTACCTATTCCACACTTTATAAAGAAAAACTTGTTTTCATCCCTTACACGCATATACACTCACCACGTGACCCTGATGTGCCACAAGGGAAATCAGGTAACAATTCATGATAAAGTCCCCACGGAGGGAAAAAAAAAAATCAAGGTTCTGTTAATTTGGTTTTTCTACAAACTAGAATGAGATTTCGGGACCAGAACCTTTAGCTTGTTGTTTTGTAATAGGAGGGAAGGAGGGAGGGAAGAAGGGAGGGAGAGAAGGAAGAAAGGATGGAGGGCTCTTACTGAGGAGTGTGAGCTCAATAAATAGCTATTAAATGAAAAACAGGAATTACAGGAATGAACTGCACACGACCAACATATAGGCCAAACCGCCTCACCCTCTTTCCACCTCTTGTGCTTTTGGGATGTGGCATTTTTTTTTTTTTTTTTGAGACGGAGCCTCAAGCTATCCCCCTCGGCAGAGTGCCATGGCATCACAGCTCATAGCAACCTCCAACTCCTGGGCTCAAGCGAGTCTCCTGCCTCTGCCTCCCAAGTAGCTGGGACCACAGGCGCCCGCCACAACGCCTGGCCATTTTATGGTTGCAGCCATCATTGTTGTTTGGTGGGCCCAGGCTGGGGATTCGAACCCGCCACCTTAGGTGTACGTGGCTGGCGCCTTAGCCGATTGAGCCACAGGCGCTGAGCCCTAAGAAGGAAATTTATAGGATTGCAAGCCTTCCTCAAAAGAATGGAAAGAGAGGAAGTCAATACCTTAATGGGACATTTCGAGCAACTGAAAAAGGAAGAACATTCCAATTCCAAACCTTGCAGAAGAAATGAAATAACTAAAATTAGAGCAGAATTAAATGAAATTGAAAACAAAAGGATTATACAACA
>CAUYQV010190507.1:0-10668 GCA_963574575.1 Galagoides demidoff | reverse complement strand
GAGGCAGGAGACTCGCTTGAGCCCAGGAGTTGAAGGTTGCTGTGAGCTGTGATGCCATGGCACTCTACCCAGGGGGATAGCTTGAGGCTCCGTCTCAAAAAAAAAAAAAAAAAAGAAAAGTGAAGGCAGAGCCCATATGCTTTCTACGAGGCCCCTCCATTTAGGCATTGAGACCCATTGGCACACCATTCTATGGCTTGAGAATTAGACCAATTGCTAGGGGAAGATGTAATCCTAACACCTAAGGGGCCCTTGGCTCCTTTTGGGGAATTAGCTAACAATTATCAAATCCATGTATTTAATGAGGTGGAAAGTGGCCTATGATAACAGTAATTAGCACTTAAACATCTCTGTGTAATGCCAGCCTGCTTTAAAGTCATGTTTATTAATTAAACACTAATGCTCAGCCCTGAAAGGTGAAAGAAGGGTGCGTGGTCACCTTTCCAGGAAAGCCAGAGAAGACAAGGAAAGAAGTGTGGTTTTTCCTAGGTTAGGCTCCTCCCAGACTTGGATCAGGGCCTGGTGACCTTAATTCATCAGTCTGCTAACATGCAGAGAGAAGGCATACAGTAGTTGACTATTCTCTGAATAATAGTTTTGACAACAGGAAAAGTAGGTATGAAATATGATGTGCCCTTGAGCAAGGCTTTTCCTCTCTTGGGCAGTGTTTCTCTCAAAAAGTTGGTTTGTGTAATCCCAAATCTTGCATATGCCCTGAGTCTTCCCATTCTTTGGATTTACTGAATCATTAGAGGATCACTCAGCCCAGCACCTGTGTTTGGAGAGGGGAAGTCCAAGACCTGAGGCTCAGACTGTTTACATGAGACAGCCTGGATGTGAAACAGGATGCAATCACGGGGTGTGTTGGGTAACTGGAACTCACTGGTGAGCGAGGGAGGCTGTGGTGATGAGTAAATTTGTGAGCCAAAGAATTGCCAAGGACGGAGTGAACATGCAAATACATGAATGCATATGTAATAGATGAATGAATGAATCCATGAATTAATGATATTGGAGAGGCAGCTAGCAGTCTCGGCCTCAGTATCAGTCAGCATCCCAGTAGGCAATGAGGATAATTCAAGGAAGGTTTCATTGCAGGATGTTTATGTAGGTGTTATCAGGGTTTAGGGGGCTCACGTGATAGTGTGGGGTAAACTAGGGCTGCTACCCAAGAAGCTGTTACCACCTCCAGGCTCTGAAGGAGGAAGTAGATTCCTGGGACCTGGAAGGAGAGGATCCTGCAAAGAAACAGAGGCAGGACTGTGACCCAGAGCAGATGAAGCCTATGTCCTATCCTGCAGGGAGAGGGCAAGGAAAATGAGTCTCCCAGTTTCCTCTCCTCCTGCCCCCAAGCTTCTGCCAGCTCTCCTGATGCAGCCCACGCAGGTCTCCCATTTGGGCAGAGGGTAGGGAGGATAAGCAGGGAAGTAGATCCAGAGGGATGTATAGATATCTTCCAGCATCTTCTATGAAACTGGCCACCACTCCCAAGTCTTCTCCACCTCCTATCTCCCTGTGCACCCCTTCTAGGCATTTCAAAGAAAATCACAAGTTGGGCTCGGTGCCTATAGCTCAAGTGGCTAAGTTGCCACCCATATACACCAGAGCTGGCAGGTTCAAATCCATCCCAGGCCTGCCAAACAACAATGACAACTACAACCAAAAAAATAGCCAGGCATTATGGCGGGCACTTGTAGTCCCAGCTACTTAGGAGGCTGAGGCAAAAGAATTGCTTAAGCCCAGGAGCTGGAGGTTGCTGTGTGAGCTGTGATACCATGGCACTCTACTGAGGGTGACAGCTGGGTAGAGGCTTTGTCTCAAAAAAAAAAAAAAGGAAAAAAAGAAAGAAAGAAAAAAAGGAAAGAAAGAAATAAAAAGAAAATCACAAGTTAAACCAATGGTGAGTGCAGGAGCTATCCCCCAGCTGGACTTGGTCAGTTTTCCCTAAAAGTTACCATTATCTACTATTCCTTAACCAACATGACAGATCATAATATTTAAAAATGCTGTACCATTATCTTGCACCCCATATACTGCTTTTATGATGGGATGTTAACTCTCCCCCATCCAGAGTAGGGTCTATGTCCCCTTCCCTTGAATACAAGTGGACCTATGACTATCAAGGAAGTGATGCTCTGTGCCTTCTAAGGTTAGGTCATAAAAGCTAATATAGTTTCTGCCCCCCACCCCAGCCCCCTTGATACATGACTTAGGAGCCCTGACTGCCAGCAAGAAGTGCTGACCTGAAGCTGCCATGATGAAGAGATAACACAGAGACTAAGAGAGATACCCCTGGCATTCCAGCCCTCTAACATGGGAAAGATAAGCATCCAGAAAATCCCAGCTCCCAGCCAATGCCCAGTGGAACTGAGATAAGCTGTCCTTGCTCAGACTGCAGATTCATAAGCCAGAAAGAGCATAAGCTCTGGAGCCAGAATTCTTGGATGTGAATACCTTTTTTGTCATTTATTCCCTGGACTTCATTCACCTCCCTGAGTCTCAATTTCCCTATCTATACAATGTCATAGGGTTGTTGAAGGGTCTTCCATTACTATGTTGAATAGCAGTGGAGACAATGGGCATCCTTGCCCAATTCCTGATATGAGTGCATATATTTTCAATTTTACTCCATTCAATATGATACTGGCTCTGGGTCTGCTGTAAATGGCCTCTATCAGTTTAAGAAATGTCCTTTCCATACCTATTTTCTTAAATGTTCTGACCATGAAAGGATGTTGGATATTAACAAAAGCTTTTTCTGCATCAATTGAGAGAGAGTATTAAAACAAATTTGCCTGTTCTACAATCTGGATGGAGTTTTCTCTTATCTCTTTTTACTAGGTGAAAAAGTAGGCTTTGCCATCTAAAAATATGCAATGTAAGATGAAGTTTTCCTGATCTAGGAAAGAAATCGAAAAACGATGGTGAATTCCCTTGGCCTAGAAAGAGGAAGAACTACCTATATTATTTTTATTTTAAAATTATTCCCAGATAAAGAGCTCAGGAAAGAAATTGGCCCACTTATTTGAAAAATCTATTTTCCCTATCTCATCTATCGACTGTTATAAGGTTGTTTCTCAGTTCTGCAGAGTGGTGATTCAAGAGTATTGTGTAAAGAATGAGTGTGGCTGAGCCATTTACTTCTCACCAAATATCAACGTGTTGCCAATCACATCCCATCACATCCCAGCTTCCTTGCCTAGGATGGAGTCATGTGATCAGTGCTGGCCAAAGAACTGTGAGGGGAAGTGAAGTTATCGCTTCCAGACCAAGGCAGTGGTCTATCGCCATGGTGACCTGGACGCCAAGGGTTGAGATGCTGAACTATTAGAAGCAGATCAGATGCCTGAGTCACTGTGTGGATGAACCATCCATAATTAGCTTTGATCAAACAAGAAAGATACCTCTGTGGTTTTAAACTGAAGAGATTTCAGGGTTAATTTGTTACTGCAGCATAGCCCAACTTGCTGTGACTACTACGTGAGGACTAGTCTAAAATGACTTCTCTATGTTCTTTCTAACCTAGAGCACCTAATTATATGTATCCTCTGATGGCTATGAGAAGTTCTGAAGGTCAAAGGGACAAGTGTTTTAGGAGCAGTTTTTTGCTTTTCAGTTTAGTTGGTTGGTTGGCTATTTGCTTTGGTTTGGTTAAACTGATTAGTTAATTAAAGCATACCACCATGATGATCATCTTGGAGAGCTATAGCCTATCAGACTGCAATGTGCACATCTAGTTTCCTCACCATTATATTCACAGGTGCTAAGCTTAGTACTTCCACAGATTATCAGTAAATACTTGGAAAATGAAAGCAATAAAGAACTAGATAAATAAAATGGCCTGTGCAAAGATTATGTAGCTTGCATGGAGCCCTTAGTCATGCCAAGCATGCCTCTTGAAAGATGGGGAAAGCATTCCCCCTTCATACAAAAGCAAGGGCTGTGGAAGAACTCACTGAGCTGAGTTGTGTGGACAGCATAGCCTTTCCTCACATATTGAGCACACGCTGTATGCATTATTCTAAGGTTGAGGATAAAATAATAAATGAGACAAATTTCCTGTCATCACAGAGCTTTGCTTTGCTTTTCTTACACGTCTTTTTTTTTTAAAGCCAGAGTTTGGCCTGCAAACACAAAATTCCTCAGTTTTCTAATTACATGGTGTGAAAATTAGGGCAAGGCAAAAGGCCCAAGTAGCCCAGCAATGTGTCAATTCAACACAGCTGCTCCCCTGGAGCCCTTGTTTACTCACCTGCCTTGATTTACCTTTCTGCTGCTTCCACTTGGAGAGTCCCACCTCCCACATTCTATTTGACTAAGCAGGTGGCTCCTCCCTTCCTCCCTTGCCCAACTTTGTTCTTAAGAAAAGCTGTATCCTTCTGTGAGCTCCTTTTGATCTCCTCCAGGGTTAATTTCCTGCTGTTTTCTGATTTGGAGATGGCCTGCTAATCTGCCCTGTGCTAAACACCCTCAGCCAGCAGCTCAGAATGTTCCAAAAGGGTCACAGCATCTCCCACTAAAGTCAGCACTAAACTGACCAAAGTACTTAAGAAAAAAGTGTCCTCTATCTGCTGCTCAGAGTCCTGCCTGACACTGCACAAAGCATATCAGAGCAGGGAGGAATGCTGAGAAGGATGGCAACACAGTTGCTAATGACCCTCTCTCGGCCAGCGCTTTCCTGCCCCACTGCTACCCACTACGAGAGTCACCAGACAGCTTTAAATACAAACTGACCACCATCAAGGAACTGGAATGCTGGGAGATTTTCCAGCATCCAATCCTGCTTTTGCACATTTCAAGTGCTCATCCAGTATTTTGAGTAGACCCATTGCAACTCCCAAAAATGCGTTCTCCTGAGAGCGCTGAGAGAAGTCTTCCTGACATCATCCGAGGTCTCCTTATTTTCTCTCACCTCCTCCTCCTCTTCTTCCCCCTCCTCCAATAATAAAGCAAATAATGCCATCCAAACCTTCCTTTACATGAGTTGTTTTTTAAAAGACCAGGGCCAATGCTGAGAGCTGGGTACAATAACCCAAAAACAAGGTTTCAACCTCATGTGCTGACAGCTCTAAGTAAAATCTTTGGGGTGGGCAGTAAAGTGTCCTGCAATGAACAAGTTATAAAGGAGGCCTGGAAAGGAATAGGATCCCAAGGAGCAGGGACGCTGGGCTCTCCAAGTCTTCTTCTGCTTCCTCTCATTGATACCTCCTCCCCTGCCTTGAACATGTGCCCTGAACCCTGAGGGAGACCCACAAGGGATACCCATGGCTTCTGTGTCTTTGCTGGACTGTCCAGGTAAATGACAGGTATAATAAGAAGTGAAACCACATGCAAAATGTTGGCCATGCACTGGAGAGAGAGCCTTTGTGTTAATTTGACCAAAGCAAGCAAAATCCTATGAACCCAAATTTTAGCCAAGAATGCAAGTCAGCTGGATCTCCAGGGAAGGTGGGAAAAGAAAGTAGAGGAAGGGACCAAGCTCCTCCAGTGCCCAACACTGCAATGGGTCTGTAAGTTTGAAATCCGGACAGGACTTACGCGCTCTGCAACCTCGAATCGGGTCTTTTATCAACTGTGGTGACAGCAGAGGAAAAGCCCAACCCTAGATTGGGCCAAGTATATTATTTAACCTTCGCAGATGATGATTGAGCAAACTTGTAAGCAGCAGGCATCTATTAATTTTTTTATGGATCATGTTCAGTGGAGTGAAATTAAGGGAATCATCTGTATTTTGTGCATGCTGAACAATTCTATTTTATATTTTCGATTGGCTATTTGATTTTTCCCTCTCCCTCCCTTCCCTAAGACTACACCATAAGAAAGAAACATTGGTTGTAAATAGAGAGCTCTTCCCTTGCATCTGTCTTCCAGCCTCACAAAGGATGGTGGTTTAGCAGTTAAGTAGCCACTTATAACACCTGTGTGATAGACGTGCTGCATTCAGCCGCATCTGGGACCGCAATGTCATGCAGGGCCTGCCCCATTGTACACCAAAGGATGTTAATAACATTCCTGCACGCTCACGTGTGTGTACACACTCACTACAGATTTGCAGGCATCTGTTTTTTCAGGAGTTATATACACCTATTAAAGCAGATAGATTTAGTGTGTTGTCTTAAGTCCACCAATAATATTTTTTATTTAGGGCTTCTTATATGAGAGTTTTATAAAAATTACACCTATCTACTCTTTCTTAGAAACAAGTTTGTTGCTAGAATGAGGCACATGTGCCTGGAAAACATGCATGTATCAGCAACTGCCAAGGTGCTGTGGGTGAACTGGAAGGAATTCAGGGTGCTGTGATATGAGACAAAGCATTCTCCATGCAGCCCCAAAGAGCTTCCTAAGAGTGCTTCTTATTAAATCTCTATGTCTCTAGAACCTAGCAGAGAGCCTAGGTAGGTCCATAGTAGGTACTCAGTAAAACATTCTTAATCCATCATGTGGAACTTGCTGTGTGCCAACCATTGGAACAGGCACCATTAAAAGGATCTTGAGGGTATTTGGGCGGACCTTACCTAACATGCATGATGCACTGGTACATTTCAAAACTATTAAGAAAAGAGTATAATTGTGATGAATGTGTTAATCAGTTTGATGTAAGCATTTCACATTGTATAGCAAATCAGTACACTGAACCCCATAAATGCATAAGGTACATTTATGATTTAATAAAAATAAAAAAAATTTAAAAATAAAAATTAAATCTGAAAAACATTTAAAAATGAAAGGGTCTTGCGGTAGCCATCTGACAAGAGGGATAGGCATAAAGCTGTCAAAGGGACAAGCTGAGTTGGATTTTGAAGAATGTGTAGGAGTTCAGCAGGAGGAGACAGAGTAGAAACGTGAGCTCAGCAACATGGAAGGGTGACCTACTTAGGGAAGACTGTGTCTAGGATCCTCTGTGCCAGGAGGTGAGCTCAGGGAGATAGATGGATATATGGCAAAAGGTCTTGTGTACCATGCCAAGCTGTATGAGCTACATCTTCTGAGCAGTGAGGCACCTTCTAAGGTTCTTAAATAGTGGCAGAAAGTGATTCAACGTGCTTAGTAGAAAGCTTACTCTGACAGCAGCATGAGGTATAATTTTGGAGGGGAAAGAAATTGAGACTTCAGGGCAGAGAAAATGCTATATCAATCCAAGCAAGGGAAGTTGAGATCTCAAGGTTTGACCTGTGCATTAGGCATCCCCAGAAGGGAAGCTGTGGGAAGAAAAGTGGGAGACACTGATAAGGAGAGACAATGTAATTAAATTATTGAAGATGGGCAATTGGAAGATCAATCTGTAACCAACCAGGAGATAGAGTATTTTACTAGTATTCCCTGGGATGTCTCTTTGAGTAGCTTTGGCCTTCTGGGGACCTGTGATCACTTTCAAGGGAACCACGCCACTGATTCTGACTGTTCACATCTTCTACCTTAGCTCTGTCCCTTGACGGCTGTGTGCTCTTAAGCATTTTGTGGCTCTCTCTATGCCCTGATATATATACATAAACACACACAGAGTAGAACCTCTGTAATTTGACCACCCAAGGGACTGTTCAATGTAGGGAGGTGATCACCTATGGGGGAGCTACTCTGTGTGTGTATGTATACACTGGGGGTGCCAAAAATGTATAAATATTTTAAGAAATTATCTATGTATTACTTTTCATTTGCTGTAATCAGAAGTGTCTGGATGCTGATGGCAACTGCTTTGAGCACCTCTTGTAATTGCAGAAGTCAAACATAACTTGTATTTATCTTCTGCTATTGGTGTATACTGAGTATCACAATTTTAGTACTATTTTTTCCTTTCTTAAAATGTGTATATTTTGTTTGGCACTCTCTATATATACCTATAAAACACACAAGAGGCATAGAGAAGCTCTCGAGGGGGGTAAGTACAAATGGAGCCCTTGTAGGCAGAACCAAGGAAAGAAAAAAATGAGTCAGCCTGGCTGATCCTGGTTACTTTTCCCTTCCTGTCCTCACTCTTAGTGAACAGCTTCATTTTCAGATGACATTCATCACCCAGCATCTACACCTGGGAGTGGGCTCTGCTGGGGGGTGTGGACAAAGAAGAGGAGACTTTTCTGAAATGCTGGTTTAACTGCAGACAAACAAGTCTCCACTTATTTTCCTGTGAAACACCATATTGTTTCCTCTCTCTCTCTTCCAACAGCAACTATCTAGGAAGGGACAGGACCAGAGTACCAAGCCTTTGGATCTGATCCATGTGGCATCCCATCTGTGAGCCCCAGGGAGATTCAAAGTTGGCCAGTGCTGGAGGCCAGTTGTATTTATAGCATTTCCATATGGCACCCTTTGATTGATACTTGGCAAGCACATGAGTAAGTTTACTTTCCTTTTTCACAAAACTATATTTGTTCCCCACACTGTAATGTCTAATGCCTACAAATGTCTCCTAATTATCATATCTGTAACAAGAATAGCATGGGTAAGGTTACATAGCATTTAGTTGGAGATCGGTTAGGATGTCAGAGTTTTGGGAGTTCTCTTCCTGGGCCATGGCATCAGACCACATCCCTGAAGGTAAGATTGGGTAAGGTTTCCCTGAAGGGAATGGATGGTCCCATTACCAAGTATCTTGGACATTAGTCACCCTTGGGGAAGGGAAAACTTCCTTCTGGGTCAGGCTGGAGGAGAATCAGGCCAAGAAGCACGGGGAGGTCTTGAGAGTGGAATAGGCTGTCTGACTATGGCACTGCCCTGATTACACATGGCCTATGAGGGCACTATTCTCAGAGAATATGATCTGGATGGTGCCACTTGGAGTCATAAACTAAGGTAGCCCTCTGCCACCAGAGACAAGAAAGTGATTCAGTAGTCTTATACATAAGTTGAGAGGGTCCGTAGCCATGCTTAAGTGGTGTGGTAGAAAGGACCAACCCTCACTCTTGCCCTGACTACACTCAGACTGGAGGAAGACAGTGACCAAGACGTTGAAACCATCTGTGAGCCCCAGGGAGTTGAGTCCTGTGAGCAGGAGTGAGGCCTGGAACACAGAGTCAGTGCACAGCAAGTCTTTGCTTTGGGGCAGAGGTGACCAGTTCAAGGACAATGAGTATTTGAGGCAGTAGGTATGTCCTTCAGCTTCAGTGGAGCAAGTAGCACCCGCGAGCAACCAGGTGTTTGGTCATATGAAGTGATGAAGAAAGAAAGGCTCATTTCAGGTGTTAGAGACAAGGAGTCACCGTACTTTGGAACATCAGTGTGGGGTAGCAATGCCTATACTCCAAGCTGATAAACAGACATCCTAGTTACATGTGATTCTTTTGGTTTGTTGCCAATGGAAGGAGGAAAAATTACCAAATGTTGTGGATTTTATGTTTGCTTACTTGTAAAAGAGGCTTATGAGATTTATAAAGATGTTGGATTCCAGCATGTTGGACATCGTGATGTGCTGGCTTTGGATTCCCCTCCCCCCAGAAAGATAATGATGTCCCAAGTCTTAATCCCACAGTACCTGTGAATGTGACCTTATAGGGTCTTTGCAGATGTCATTAAATTAAGGATCTCCAGATGAGACCATCCTGGATTTAGGGTCTATCCTAAATTGGTGCTTTAAGAGAAGGGAAAGAAAGACAAGAGACGGAGAAGCACGCAGAGGGGAAGGCCATGTAAAGACGAGGCAGATGGTGGAGTCGGGCCATCACAGCTGAGGAATGCTGGAGCCCACGGAAGCTGGAGGAGTTAAGCAAGGATTCTGCCCTAGAGTATCTGGAGGAAGTGTGTCCTTGCTAACACCCTACTACAGACCTCTGGCCTCCAAAACTGTGAGGGAATAAATTTCTGTTATTTTAAGCCACCCAATTCATAATAATTTGTTACAACAGCCATAGAAAACATATTCAGTGTTTGCTGGTATGAAGGTGAAGACTGATTCCTGATTTCCTGCCCTTTTTTCCAAAAGAAAATTCTAAAAACCTGGTTGGGAGCATGTACCTGATTCATTTTGTGTTCTAGGCAGCAGTTATCAAATTTGAGTGTGCATCAAACTCCCCCAGGGAGCACATTAAAACAGATGGCTGGGCCCCACCCCCGAGCTGCTGATTCAGGAAGTCTAGGGTAGGGTCTGACACTGAATTTCTGACCAGTTTCCAGGTTATGTGGATGCTGCTAGTTTGAGACCACACTTTGAGACCCATTGAGAGCTAAATTTGCAGCCACTTGGGGCAAATGAGTTCTCATAATTTTAAAAACAAAGCAGAAATTCTGGGAAAATAATCTACTTGGGACAAGTGAAAGGGCCAGACCAGTGCCATTTTGTCGTTTACTGCATAAGCTCTGTTAAACTGCAGGGCCACTCCCTGCTGCCTTCCCCCACACCTGCGTGCACAGCCATTAAACCACTGATTGAGACACCTTAGGCAGACAGCTGCCATACCACCATAATAGGATCAGTTCCCTTGAACAACTGCCGTAATAGGTAATGAGTTTCAGTCCCTTGAACAGCTCCCATATTAGGTAATAGGTTTCTACTGAAATTCAGGTATTCTCCTTCAACTACCTAATTAGGTTACACCACCTCTAGCCCCGGTTAAGAAATCCACCACCCCTCACCTGTACCAATCCAAATCCTCCTTTACTAGTGAAATCATCAACCACCAATCAAGAATGTAACTTTACTAGTGAAATCACTAACCACCAATGAAAAGTGTACCC
>CAUYQV010190501.1:0-13023 GCA_963574575.1 Galagoides demidoff | reverse complement strand
GCGGAGCCGTGGTTGTTGTCGGGGGGGGGTGTGGTCTGGGTGGGTGCGGTGTGTGGCCTGGTGTTGGGGGGGGGCGCGCGGGCGGGGGCGGGGGCCGGCGGGCCCGCCCCCGGCCCCGCGGCCAAGGAGCAGGAGAAGGCTGCAGCCAGGAGACCAGTTGGGAGGCTTTTGCAACTTTCCGAGTGAGAAGGGAGAGGGCAGTGGCAGTAAAAATGGAGGGAAGGAGTGGGTGTGAGAAATGTTTTGAGAGTTGCCTAAATTCTTCCAAATCACCTTGACTAATTCTCTTCAGTAACTCATGCATCTACTTTCATAGCAGGTGCCGTACCAGCTCTCCCTGTTTCCTCCTCGGGAGCTTATCTCTTTATCTTCCAGGTGCATGACTTTCTGCCCAATTCCTTGTCTTCCACCCATCGGAGCAGGTGAGCCATGCCACTCAGAAGTCACACTGTCACGCTTGGCCTGGGTTGCTCCTGTGTGTTGTCTCTGTCCTTGGCAGTTGGTGTCTGTACACCCACAAAACAAGAGCTCTAAGACTCCCAGCCCCTCGCGTGCAGGTTTTGGTTTCTGACCAAACCTAAGCAAGGACTTTAGCGCAGGATGTGGGAGGAAGTGGCAGAGACGGGGCCCTCATTGGACTCAGCTAGTGGGCTCGCCCTGGATTCGACTCTACCACATCTCACTCTTCCTGGAAGGCCAGCAAGAAGGAGTAAGGTGACTGTGGGCAGACAGGGACAGGGAGACCACGAGGAAGCAGAGAGGCTTAACGTTTGTCCCTAGAAACCAACCCAGCACCACCAGTCCTGGGAGTCACTGGCAGAGAAAATCAGACCAGCAAGGCCAAGGCGCTGCTCTGCCTCCATTGAGCAATGGCCCTTAGTCCCCTCTTCCATGCCAAGCCTCAGTTTTACCTCCTATAACTTGGAGATTATGAAATACACTTTGCCTGTTCTACTGAACTCTTTGGAAAGGTGGAACAAGTGAGTGCGGAACCACTTTGAGGACACGAAGCACTATACAGGCTTGTTCTCATCCAGCCACACCCTTCCTCACTAGCACGGTAGACGTGGTGAGAAGGAAGGGAAATGCCAATGCCTGGGGGGCAGAGGCTGTACAGGGCCCCTTTTTCAACAGTAGAATTAGAGTAAAGAATCCAATCCAGTTCCTCACTTGATAGACAAGGTAGCTGGTGCTCAAAAAGAGAGGGCGAACACTTGGTCATTTGAACAAATGGTCACAACTTGACTCAGGGGAACATCCTGGTCCTAGAGATCCCAGACTAGTCCTTTTCCCACCCTAAACCCCTCTGGCTTGGCAACCTGAAGGTCTCCAGAGTAGAGACCAGCTGCCGGAGTCTGGACTTGCTGGACTTCTAGGTACCTGGTGAATAGTTGTGTAATTGGAGCTAGGAAAGGGCTTAGCTTGGGATGGGACATTCTACACTATTTCTTTAAATCTTGTTTGGAATCCTGGATAACCATTTTCTAAGATCCAGAGCATCACGTACGGAAAAGGAAGACTCAACCCTTCACTCCTCTGTGCTAAGGTATTATTTGGGCTCAGCTTAGGAGAAGAAAGAACAATTCTGTCTACTGGGTAGTACTTGACAAGTATGAAAGGCTTAGTAGGTGCTGATCCTCTAATAAACATTTTACAGGTACCTCACCTCATTTCTTCCTCATAACAACCCTAGGCAGTAAATAATCTCAGTACTCTCAGTGGACAAGATTCAGAAAAAGCAAGTGTCCGGGGTTATGGGCCAGTGCCAAGTTGTGCCTCTCAAGATCAGCCTAAACCACAGCAAGATTTCTTACCAGGATTGATAGCTTCTACTTTCAATCTTTTCAGAATGGGCCCCTGCACAGTATCAGGATGGCTGGATGGCGTGATTCTGAATCAGAATCTCTCTGGGCTTCCTCTGCTAGCATGCGTGCGTCCATCTTCTCCTTCCTTCATCACTGTACAGGCATTTTTGGAGGGCAGCACTGGGCTGGTATCTGGGGGGCTATATCATAACCCTTCCTTCAAGGTTTTGAAGCCTGGCAGGTGGCCAAGAAGCACATTGTCAGGCAACTCCAATCAGGAGAGGATAGTCACGTCACCAGACAGAGGTAAGGGTCTGTATCTGGGGGTATAGCGGTAAGAGAGCGGAAGGGGAAGCCACCCGCACAGTGAGAGGGTCAAGTGTGTTCAGGGAAGGAAGCAGGGGTGGGGTGGATGGTTTGGGTGGACTGTAAGGACTGTAAGTTGCAGGACAGAAAAGGCAGGCGTCAGGCCAGAAAGAGTCTGGGGCTCCTGTTTGGAGGGCTCTGAGGCCGTGCTAAGGTGCTCGTTTCTTCCCAAAGTTTGCCAGTCTTAGCCCAGACATGGGGGACCCCCTTGTACAGCTTGTTAGAGCCTCAGTTTCCTCGCCTGTAAAATGGAAGCCATGCGTGTTGCCTGTACAGGCCCTGTGTGAAGGTGGTCCTGGGGGAAGCAGTAGCAGAATGCTTTGAGCTCCTTCAGGATAAGATGCAAAAGGAATGCAAATCACAGTTATTTATAATGGCAGCAAACCGAGACTCTGAAAAGACGGTTTTGCGGGGCCGCCAAGCACTCCCTCTGGAAATCCTGAAAGCCTGCTGCCACGGGGCTGTGCCCAGATCCCAGCTGGAAGCAGGCTTATCTCTCCTCAGCTCCTGCTTCTCCTTCCCATCCTGCCAGGATGTTCCTCATACAACAAACACTAAGCTCTCTGCATAATTCCTTCCACCTACAGGGAGGAAGCTCTGCCCCCCTCTGCCCTCCGCTTTCGGAAAACCAAGCTGAGTCTAAACTACCAGGTCGTGACCAGTTCCTATTTGTGTCATCAGGGCCTCGCAGACGGCACTGTCAAGGCTGGACTCAGAACTAGGAATGGCTCAGCCTGGGAAAGAGCCTGATGCCCCTGGAGTCTCCTATGCAGCCCTGTGCTTACCGAGCTGCCCCTTTTCTGTGCCAAGCTTATGCAAGGCACAAAGGACTCACATGTCCAAGGAGACAGCAGGCAGGGCAGGGCCATGGGGGCCTGGCCCCAGTAGAAGAGGCAGGGAGCAGGGTCCCAATGTCAGCAGAATTTCCTCTTTTATGAAAGAAGGGAAAAGATCACATTGGTTCCAACTTTTTACTCCTTTCAAAAATGGAAATGAAATGCCCTTTTCACATGTAATCTTTTAGGGGACCCCACATATGCAGCTGAAGCTCACCCATTTGGTGACCCCCTCCCATAGTTTAGAGAGATTCCATAACAGTGCTTCTCAAACTTTAATATGTACACGAATTCAGAGTAGACCTGGTTAAAATGCAGATTCTGACTTAGAGCTCAGCACACATAGGAGAGACAGAGACAGAGGCAGAATCAGAGAGACCTGAAATTCTGCATTTCTATGATATTAAGTTCCTGGTTGATGTCAATGCTGTTGATCCATGGACCAGACTTAAAGCAGCAAGGCTTTACAGCTCTAAGAATTATACAGTTAGAAAACCACTGGTCAGCAGCTAGGGTGCCAGCCACATGCACTGGAGCTGGCGGGTTCGAACCCAGCCCAGGCCTGCCAAACAACAATGACAAGTACAACCAAAAAATAGCAGGGCATTGTGGCAGATGCCTGTAGTCCCAGCTACTTGGGAGACTGAGGCAAGAGAACGGCTTAAGCCCAAGAGTTGGAGGTTACTGTGAACTGTGATGCCACAGCACTCTACCCAGGGCAACATAGTCAGACTCTGTCTCAAAAAAAACAAAAACAAAAACAAACCACTGATCTTTAGAATAGAGAGGCAGTGAGCCTCCCTATTTCCCATCCCTGGAGATAGTGAGCCAAGCCTTCTGCTTCCCTAGATAAAGTCAGCTTCTACCACTGACTCCAAACGCAGATCCTAGGGTTGCCTCCTTCCCACGTCCTGCTAGCTCCAGCTATCTACTACATCCACCAGCAGACTGGGAGAATTCCTAAGAGGCCTAGCTGTGAGGAAGAGCTTTAAGGTATAGGATTCACTCAACAGAAAAGCAGAAAAGCTTTAGGTCAGTCCTCATCTCCACCCCCTTCCCTATGTGCCATTGCAACACAAGAGAGATCAAGCCAGTGTTCCCACTGGCACTTAAACAGAAGGGCCTCATGACAGCCACCCTGTCTATGCCCTGTCCTAACCCCAGGTGATGGAGGTCATTCCCCTCACACACCCTCTAGCCCTCAGATCCACCCCTTTAGGGACAGAGATGCTCCCACTGAAGTCAAAAGTATTTTTAGCTATGCTTTGTGGACCCATGCTTGGCCAATCCTCCTTGGACATTAATCTTGGATTCCACAAATACCAGGTCTCCTAATCCAGGAGGCACGGAGAAGACAGGGAAACCTGAGTGCACTGGAAAGTGCAGGCATGGCCTTTTGAGGTTTTTGTCTGCACGCCATGTATGATAAAAACAACAGCAGTAACACCTAATGCTCAGAAAATGCTTTGGCATTTACCAAGCACTTTCTCTGCCATTGCCTCGTTTGATCTTCCTGAGATGGCCACAGGGATGAGAGGGCAGAGATTATTCCAAATTCTATGTAATGGAAGGGTCAGGTGAACTGGCAAGAGGACACATAATAAGGGGCAAACTGGGCCTTCAGCCTCTGTGTTCAAACCCAGGACTCTTTACCGTACCCTCATGGCATCCCAGCCTTTGGCTTCTCCCTCTAGCTCGGTTTGCTTTTTTTTACTTAAACACTATGAGGAACAGTATCTGCATGGCCTTTATGTTCAAAGCCCGGAGTCGTAAATGCTTTTAAAAAGTGAAAGACTAGAAACAAAGAAGAACGTGGCAGCTTGTCGAAGTCCTGGCCTGGCCAGAAGCAAGAGTGAGCAAGGAGAGATTAATCAGATAATTTACAAGGGCACAGGCAGGGTTAAGGACAACCTAGAGATGGCCATGAACCCTGACACTCCCAACAACCGGAGGCTGTCACCAGCCCCTATCCTGAAATGGCAAACAGGAGGCAGTTTCCAGAGTCTGGAAAGCACTGGGAAGCCACTGCCACCCTGCAGCTACCAGGGGGGGTGTCAGGGAGCCTCACCCCTCCCCTCGAGGAAACCTGAAGATATCCATTAATTCCAGCCTCCTGGAAGGGCTATGAGGAAAGGATGAAGAATGGACTTGGAGGGTCAGAGACCACTCAGCACACAGCTGCTGCCCACTAAGATAGCCAAGGAATTCGGGACAGGGGAGGTGGCATGGAGTCTGAGGGGTGGGATTTGGGGGTATCCCTGAACCCCCTTGGTGGAGTCATTTCAGAGCCCAACTGCAGCTCTCAGGGAGCCAGTCTGGGCCTGGGCCTCAGGGAAGTCCAAGTAAAACCAGATGAAGAGCTTTCCAGAAACTCTACTAACCCCACCAACAGGGTTGGCCATCCTGGGATCTGGGTTTCAATCCCAATTCTGTCATTCGGCCCAGTTACCGGACGTGACCCTGTATAATTCATTTGTGTCCCTGTCTGAGAGATAAGTATTGCACCACCTATGCAGCCGGTCTCAGGACAGGCTGGCCCTTCACTCACAGAGATTGCCACTGAAGAATTCCACAGGGAGATGCCACAGAAGAATGTCATGGAATCCAAACAGCCTGGACCACCCAGGTCTCATTTGCTCTCCATAAAACTCAGCTAGGAATAGATTTGAGGAAAGTTAAAGCCAGGGAAGCCCAGGAGTCATGAAACCAACCTTTTCTCACATAGAAGAAGAAAGTGAAAATGAGGTTCCCCAAGTGGGGCACAGCAGGGACCACACACGTCTCCTCACTCCCCAGCCTTCCTCCCAGGCCCAGGGCACCTCTCCCACCTCCCCTTGCAGGTGGCAGGACCTACCCATGTGAGAATCAAATGAGATAAAGGATGAGGAAGAGTTTTTGTCAATTGCAATGGTGGTTATTATAATTGTAATTAATAATTACAGTCTTTTCCCCCACAAACCTACCCCGGAGCCTAAAATTATCACCATGAACTATGTCTCTGAAGACACGGTAAAATAAAATGTGAGTATTTTCCCAGGGCAGAGCCCATAGATGAATATCTGAGAGCACACATCAGATGTAGTCATCAGAGTAGACGATAATAAATACCACTTAGCTGAGAAGAGGATTCCAGGGGCACAGGACATGAGATAGGTACATTTTGACTGGGAACAGGTGGCAGGGAGGACAGAACTTGATGAGCTCATGATGTAGGAAGGAAAGTTCAGGTGGGGACATAACAGGTTGGGGGCTTAGTCCAAACTCTAGCCGAGAAAGGCTAACGGGCTTGCTGAAGCCTTCCAAAGGGCTTAGCTCTCAAAGCTCTTGTTTGGCATCCAGATACGATGGGGCAGCCTTCAGCAGCCAGTTCCATATGTGGACTTTTCAATGCAGAGACTGAGCCCGTCTTATTTGTTCCCAGAGGATCATATGACACATTGCAGTCTTTAAACCAAAAACCAAAGCCTTGACTCTAGGTGAGGACCTCCAGATTTCGGACTATCTTTCAGGACGTGGTCCCAGGCTACTGTTTTGCTTCTCTATATTTCCAACACTTTAACTTCTCCTCTGTGCCACTGGATTCTGTCATTCTTCCTTATGTTCATTCAACAATATTCCCTGAAGACCTGCAGTGCTTATCACTAGGGATACGATGGATAGTGGCCTTCACAGAGCTGGCCATCCAGGTGAGGTTGATGGAAGCTGCCAAACTCACCGAAAGAGATGCATGAGCAAAGCACTGGCTCGATCCAGAGCCCAGCACCAAGAGAAGCCACTTGCTGCTGCTGGAATGGCCAACTTTGGTACAAATATCCTAAATAGAAGTACAGAATACTAGGAGTGAAAAAACCCACTGTATACAGTAAACACAGTAAGTTCAAACTTCTCTCTATAAAGACAAGGGTAGTATGGTTTGTATGTCTGAGCATAAAAGGTAGACAGACACCCTGTGAAAAATTGCCAGCTTTCTTGCTTACTGTGTGATCCTGGGTAAGTCACTTAACCTCTCTGAGTCCTATTTTCTTCCTCTGGTTCACAAGAGTTATTCTAGTGCTTACAGAACGGGTATGAGAACTAAACAAGGCAATGCATGCCAAGTTCTGGGAACACAGACTGCAAGGCAAGTACTCAATGAAAAGTCACTGTCATTAGGTAAACTGAGGCCAAGGAGAGTCATGACTCATCTGATGCCACTCGTCTAGTCAGAAGCAGATCCAAAATTAGAATGTAGATGCCCAACTCCAGGCCAGGGTTCTTTCTGCCATACCTACTACCTTCCTACCAGGGAATTTAGCCTTACTGTACTAGAAGTTTAAACAAACTAGGAGATCTGATGTTCAATTACCATACAGAACCTTTCTCATTTGGGCCACCAGAAAAGTTATATTTACTCCACTCAAGTGACCCCATTGCTACCAACTGATCACCTCCCTCACCCTCCTTCCTAAAGAAACTGAAGCTTCTGGCCTACCCATGGCCAGCGCTTAGGGCTGTATATTTCCTCTCATCTTTATTTTGCTGAATCATTGTAACTCAGCAGCCCAAACATTGACAGTTACTTCCCCATCTCTCTTTTCTTTGCTTAGAAAAGGGTCACAAACTGATGTAGAATCCAAGAGTCCCCTAGGGGAAGGTCAGGGCCCGGCAATGGGTCTGAAGACCCACCCAATTTCCCATCAAGCCAATGTTAGAACTCAGCGGAATAAACAGATAAAGGTATTCGTGTCTCACTAAAGCATACTCAACAGCTCACTGATGACTCGCAGCCCTAACCACTTGTTGGTACCATTGAATCACAGAGTAACAGATTCTAAGGTGGGTATAATGCTAGAAATAAGTTGATCTGATCTACTTTTCTTGTAGGGGTGCCAGAGTCCAACAGTGGAAATTAGAATAAAGATTAATGGAATATAAGGGTTCAGAGTTTGGACTCTAATCAAACTGCCTGGGCTCAAATCTCTGTCCTACCAACCACTGTGAGGCCTTGGCTAAGTCACATCATGTCAATGTGCCTCAGTTTCCTCATTCATAAAATGGGGTGAAGATACTTACCTCACCGGATTATTATGAGACTTGAATACGTTAATAACTTATAAAGTGCTTAGAACATGGCTGGTACGTGACAAACATTATGTGTTTGTAAAATTCATGAACTGAGTAGGTAGAAGACTGAGCCTCAGTTCCACGCCTACTCTGGAAATTCACAAATTACTCCAGAATGTCCAAGGCCCCTGTCTGTCTCTGTCCTGGTGCTGGCATTCCTTGCTGGAATGTCTCTGCGTAGTGCTCTCAGAGACATCAACGCAGCCCATTGGAAGCACCAAGAAAGAACTGAGGACCCTTGGCTAAGTCTCCTGGCTGAGTCAAAAACCTTGCAGTTTTTCTTGTTGTCACTTTGGCCATGGTCACTGCAGGAGGCTATCAGGACCTTGGAAATGGAGAGTACCCACTGGTGGTCTCCACAGGGTCTCTGAAACTCACACCAGACACCCCTGCACCCAGCAATCGCTCCCTCTCACCTTCCCGTCTGCCTCTCTGATCCACCCCTTATTTGATCCCCTGACCGAGGCTGATGACTCAGCACATCCTCTTTGGTTCCACCCAAGTATTCTCTTTCAGAGTCCTGATTCCATTAAAAGAATATGATTCATTTGGTTCTGCTTCTTTGGGGTTTTGGGAGTGGGAAACAAGACTGATGGATGAAAGGTACAAACTGGACAGGTACGAAGGGTACTTCTAATTCAGAGGGTGCAGTGCTCACCAGCAGTGGCTGGCAGCCTCTTTACAGGTGCCTGACCTGAGACAAGTGACAGGCAAGCTCCCAACACACTTGTGGGCCCTCACCAGCATGGAGGCAGCCTTGGTATGCTTTTTTCTCTACCTGCTACACCTTTGGTGCCAAAAGGAGGCAGATGGTGGTCTCAGAGGTACTCAGACTCAGGTTGTTCCTCTGACTCCTCCGCCCCCAACCCTCCAGCTCTAACTCAAACCTCTCTCTAGATTACAAGCCAGTCTGCGTCCACCCCCTCCCCTTCCATCCTCCCTAGAGTCCACCTATACTTTCAGCTAAATTAACATTTCAAGAGCCAGCTTCTGATGTGTCACCATCCTGCTTAAATAACCCCAGGCTCTCTGCAGCCTCTAGGATGGTGTTTTTCAATCTTTTTTTTTTTTTTTTAAATCTCACAGCACATTTGAACCTATAGTTAAACTCCCATGGCACACTTAACATTATGTTGATCAAAGAAAAAGAATATGCGTACTGTGCTTTAAACTGCTTTTGAAATAATTTAGTTAATGATCTTTAACAATTGTCATGGCACACCTAGGATCCTCTCAGGACACACCAGTGTGGCACACTGGTTAAAAATCACCGCTCTAGGACAAAGTCGAACTTCTCGTTGGCTTTCGAGTTCCTCTGGCCTTAACCCCCACAGGTCTCCTACCCGATCAGAATGATTCTGTGCCCACTTCAACCTGTCATTCTTTATTCTCCACTAAGCGTACCCCACTTCTGCACCTCTGTGAAAATCATGAGCTCTAATCATTCACTTCCTGGGTGGCCTTGGGAAAGTTACTTAACATCTCTGAGCCTCACTTTCTTTGTCTACAAAATGATGCTATCATGCTATCGAAGAGGGGAGGATTTTCATGAAGAGGAACTAAGATAATGGATGAGGGCTTAGTGCAGGACCCCGAACACAGTGAGAGCTCAGTAAGAGCCTTGACCATAGTCATCAGAACAATAATGATTCTGCTGACTGTTCCAGTTATGTCATCTCTTCCTCGGAGCCTTCTCTGATCTCCCAACTGAACACTAGCCCTCCTACTTTCGACATTGCCCTATTCTCCTGGCCGTTCCCATATCCTACAGGGCACTACAGTGACATTCCCATTTAGTTTGTCTCCCTCTTTGAAAGTAGAGACTGTGACTCGTCCACTTCTGAATCCTTTGCTTCATCCTGGAGTGTAGGGAGTCTCCGTAAATCTTCGGGTCATTTGGATATTCCTCTGGACCCTGCAGAAGGGGTCAGAAAAAGTCCATGGTGGTCTTGAGCTGCTCTGGAGGTAGCGGGTCCCTCTTAAGAAATGGAGCAGGGCAGCTCACTGAGGTAGTCCTCTGCCTGTGTGGACACACGGCCGATCTGGGCCACCTGAGGATCGACTTTGTGAACTTTGCCCTCATGCCCCAACATCCTACTTCCCAAAACCTGGACCAGTTCTGCTCTTGTTTATCACCAAGAACGAGGGCAAGTGAGTGTAGAGAGAAAGTGAGGCATTTATCACTGAGAATTTTCTTGGGAAATAGGGGAGGAGGAGGGGAAGAGGCTTTGTTTTCTAAGACTTGGAGAGGGAAATGATCTGTGGTTTGCATCAAAGCTCCAAGGGAAGCTGCTGCCCCTGCACGTGATGCTGATTAGACACCTCCTCCTCCTAGTGACACTGAGCTCCCCAGCTTGGTGACCATGAACTCAGAAGGGTCCCAGCTTTCTGATTCATCTGATTCAAAAGCAAGTGTTTGTTGGCAGACACACAGCGGGTGTTAAGCTCCCTATGTTGCCGTTGGGGCCAGAGCTAAAGCAGAGCCCAGTCGCTCTAGGGTGTAGGTCAATTCACTCACAGTAGCTATCCTCTCTGAATTTTGATCTGAAAAGGCAGTCTAGGCCTGCCCAATCCTCCCAGGGGTCTAGGTCTGAAAAAAGCTCCAAGGGGTAGGGTCCAGTCTAACCCCGGCCCAGAGAGGAAGAGTCACGCCAGGCCTGCAACACAGAGCTCTGGAGCCCAGTCCAGTGTACTCCCCACTAGCCCGAGATGCCCCCACTGGCTGTTTGATCCAAGGACATAACCCGCGAGGAAAGGAGATTGTGAAATGCTTCCACTAGAAGCCCAGGGATGGCTGAAAGCCCAGATGGTTCTTTCCTAACCCTCCTAACCTAGTCTCAATTCAGCAGTTTCCATACCACTGGCTCACGTTAACCCTTCTTCTCACGAGGCCCAGGCCTACCTTCCCCGGCGCCAGCCCTTAGAACAACTGACTGGCTTCTGTTCGCACCTTCCCGGACACCTCCACTGGCAACATCTTTCCATTGAGCAATCTTGTTGTGCAAACTGACTCTTCTTGCCCTTTACAATTACTCGGCAACTCTGCAAAACAGTAACCCAAATGTTTATTTTTATTTCAAGCTTGAAGTTGAACAGCTAGCTTTACACACTTTTTTCCTTTCCCTTGAGGAAATCTTTAGAGACCTCAGAGATTTCTGGTCTTTGACTCCTGACTATTAGCTTGACATGTCTGTCTTCGGCGAGCCCCCAGTCTGTGCCAGTTACACAAACAGGTACTGGGAAGGAAAGGGGTGCTCCCCTAAAGGAGGATGCTCCCTGAATGGAGACTTGGCAGTCGCTGGCTTCCCTTCACCCGCCCATGGCAGGGCCACCGGCCAGAGCATGCTCCCCCCGCACCTCCAGCCTCGGTCAGTATCTCCCTTGTCTGTTCTGCACTTTTATAGTTTACAAACATTTTAACCTCCCTCGCTGCATATTAGCTTTCCCTGGAGGATAAGCAGGGCAGGTTTGTGGGTCAGAGAGAAAATAATCATATATATTTATGTTTATATCTGGGATGACCTGACCAGGTTCACATTAGCAAGCAATATAGTCAGCCTCCTGACTCCAACTTCAGTGCTGGGACTGCCAGCTACTCTTCTTATTATCCACCTTGCACACCCAGCTAAAAGGAGCTTCCCACAACTCTCCGCTGATTACTCTTGCATTCTCAAGCCTTCAGTAACTCCTAAATGCCCACAGGACAAAATTCTAATGACCCCACCACCTGTCTTCTAAAGCCCAAGTTTCTCCCCAGAGTTATTTCCACTGCTAGGCCTGGTGGAGCTATTTGAATTTAGTGTCCTATGCACTTTTAAACCTCTAGACCTTATCTAGAGGTTTCTGCTTCCCCAGACCTCACGGATCACTGAGGGCACCTCCTGCTAGGACGCTTCTGGATACCTCAGCTCATAGCAAGTGCTCCCTTCTGAGATTCATAGCCTGTGTCAACCATCCCCTCTGGGCACAGAGGGCACACATGCACAGCGCAGGGCTGAGGCTGGCCTTTACTGTCGTCTCCCACCTCAGCCCAGGACGGACTTTGCATGTCAGAAAAGGGCCAGTTGGTGGTTATCTACCAAGTCAGGTTCAAAAGTTTGGGGTAGGACTTGCCTGCTTGTGACTAGACAAGTAAGAAAGACACAAGAAAAAAACACATTGGATCAGGAGTGCAAACTTCCATCCCATCACTAAAGTATCAAATGCATGATACTTCACCAGAAAAGGAGTGGGAAGAAAGAGGAAGATGAGGAGAGCGGCGGCTCAGGTTTAGAGGAAGGGGATTGATTCCATCTCGGGTTCTGCAGGTTCTATAATGAGCATGCCCAGTGATGGGAGTCACTAGCAGTGACCTCGGAGCCTCAGTTTTCTAAACAAGAAAATGTGTGTGATTGTCCCTGCACAGCGCATCCCACTAGATAGCATGTGTGAAAGTGCTTTATAAGTGTAAACACTAGACCCCTAAGAGTGATGACTAATTTCCAAATGCCAGACCACCCCCTCCTCCACCCTCCACTCCCCTACCTCATATATTTCCTCTGTTAAAACACATGAGACCATTAGGGCCTGGAGAGGAGCAAACACTCCCTTTTGTACCTATGCTATTGACTGATGGCCTTCTGACCCTGGAAATGCCCTGTGATCCTTGGACTATTATTAGGGTTTATAGAGGCCGGCTAAAAGCAGCTGGCAATAACCTTTTGGTTTCCCATTTCAGGAACAAATTTCAAAATAAAAACTTTCTCCTTTAAAGACAATGCATCTCTACCATTCTTTGTGACACATTGAAAGGAAAGGGAACTTCACTTTGCTAGATTGGGGAGTTTGTCTTTTCTGAGTTTGCTCAGCTCCAGACCTTAATCCTGGAACATTTGTTCCAAACTGGAACCTGAGCCTTGAAGGTAAGCCAAGTT
>CAUYQV010190498.1:0-15870 GCA_963574575.1 Galagoides demidoff | reverse complement strand
CAGCTACTTGGGAGGCTGAGGCAGGAGACTCGCTTGAGCCCAGGAGTTGGAGGTTGCTATGAGCTGTGATGCCATGGCACTCTACCCAGGGGGATAGCTTGAGGCTCCGTCTCAAAAAAAAAAAAAAAAAAAAAAAAAGATGTATTTGGGGATCTCTAAATTATGCTACCTCTTGATGGGACTTCACCACCTGTCAATATTAATTCTTGTCTCTTTTGCAGGTTACTAGTTCACAGGGATATGTATTTTTGAATATAATAAAGGCAGAATCTCTGCATGGCTCATGTGTTCAAACTCAAAACAGGAAATTTGTTATTACATCATTTTAGGAGAAGCTTCAAAATTTGAAAAATAGAGTTACAAAATCTTGTAAGTTCAAGAAAAGCAAGTTAAAGCAAAAAGGTAGATTTTTCGCTTAATATATCTCTTATAATGCAATATGAAAAAAAAAAAGACCATCATGCATAGTACACTGTGAAAAATGGAGAGAGGATTTGCAGAGATATTCTACTGATTTCCAGTAGTGGAAAATATTTGTTTTGTTTTCTTTTTACATTCTTTCAGTTCAAAGTCTTAAGACCAGGGGTATGGATTTGAGACATACAGATCAGTTGTCATGTTAAAGAGTTACCACACTGATGAATTTTCTTCCAAAATTATTGTAACTCCTGGGATCATTTATGCTCTAGCATACTGGCTGTAAATTAATATTCTCAGCCCACACCCCACAAAAATCTACTGATAAACTTTGGTTTTTCCATTGTAATAAAACAATAAAGCATTTCTCATGAACGTTAAAAAAACAGAAACGGAACATTTTTACCTGAATTTGTCCTTATGGATTGATAGTGCCTATTGCATTTTCTTAGTGACTTACTTTAAAATTTACAAGCTGACAAGGATTGTTTTCCGATATAGTGTTAAGACAATGAAAATAGAATCATTAGATTTTCTTGCATGGTGTAATTTTCATGATAAAACCCCGAAAACCAACAAACAGACTATCTTTGCCATATTTTTAATGCTATCTGAAGCCACAAGCATAAATTATACACTTCCAGAAAAGTACAAGTTTTTCTCCCCCAACGAAACAACAGCGCCTTTAAAAAAGTTTAACACAACTTTGAATGAAATTCCTCACGGAAGATTTTCCAGCAGAAGTCGGTAAAATTTTATTGTCTATATTATCATTTTTATAGAAGTTGGAAAAACCTCTAGAGAAGTGAATTAAAGTTGATCTTTTTGCTTGTAATAAAATAAAGAACATCCTATTTTACCTAAGGGGATGTCTTCAAAATGACTTTTAAAGTAAAAATCATAAAAGTGAAAAAGGAAAAAAAAAAAAGAGAGAGAAAGAAATTAAATCCAGGGAGATTGTCATCATAATTTCTCTCTCTCTTTCCTCTCTATCTGTCTTTTTCCCCCCTCCATCAAAAAAAAAATTATATATAAGTAGTGGTGCTTATTAAACTTTGTATCAAGCATTTTCTTTTCCATGTAAACTCGTTTTGCCTAGAAAGAACAGTATCTTTACTGAATGATGAGAAAATATCCCTTCCCTCCTGCTCTGGGTCAGCAAACTCAGTTAGCAAGTCGTAAGTTCGACTCCCAGCAGGGCTATCCAAGCCACTTTTCACTATCAGTCCTGGCACACTCTGTTCTAAACCCAGGGACCTCATTCCTGAATAAGGTCACATAGGATTTTACTCAATAGCCTAGAACCCCGTGATTTACAGGTTGTGCTCTGCTGAAGCTAAGTCAGAAATGCAAATAATAGCTGGCATTTGCAGGTTGAGAGCTGGGCTCTGTAGGTAGATTGATTTTTAAGTGTCCATTTCCTTATCCCCGGCCAATGCATAGCTTTTAATTTTCTCATGCCCCAAATGGTCACTCCTGGAAGCCTGCAGTCGGCAGAAACATATGAGCACATTAGTATCCCAAATGCTTTACAAAAATGGCCTTAATTCGGTCTCTCCTTTGAGACTGTTCCCTTGAATATGATTTTTTCTCTGCAAGTCACAATTGCATATATATATATTTTTTTTACCAGTTGGGCTCTATATGATGGTTTATCTTGAGTCATTGGTCCTCGCATGGTAAGGAAATAGATGTTATGTAATGTAACTGAGGGTGCCCATAAAAACATACTGAGTAGTTTAAATGATTCACTGTGTTTCTTTTTGAGGGCTATGTCAAACACGTGTTTCTGCCTCCGATGCTCAGAGCAAAAAAGAGGTGGAAATTAACCAGGAATTTACCGGGGACTGATACCTGCTTTATACCTATAGCTGGTCAGGGGAGGGTGACCTCCCCTCATAAAGAGCAAACATACAATGGGTGACCATGATATGTTGTATGTCCCATCCAATTTCTCCATCTCTTCACTGCCTTTATTAACTTCATGGTGTTTAATGGTTGAATGGTTCAACCACAATGGATTTTGGTTGAATTAAAAAAAAAAAAAAAAAAAGGACCGGGGTGGTGGCTCACACCTGTAATCCCACAACCCTGGCAGACTGAGGCAGGTGGATTACTTGAGCTAACAAGCTCGAGACCAACCTGAACAGCGGTGAGTCTTCATTTCTACTAAAAATAGAAAATTTAGCTGGGTGTTGTGGCAGGCACCTGTAGTCTCAGCTACTCGGGAGGCTGAGGCAGGAGGATGGCTTGAGCCCAGGAGTTTGAAGTTGCTGTGCACTGTGATGACACAGCACTGGACCCAGGGCAACAGACTGAGACTGTCTCAAAGAAACAAGCAAAACCAGTCAAGATTGCCAGAGTTTGCTCAGACCAGATAAAATCACTGGAGCTAATACCCCATATGAGAAATAATTTTCACAATGAAGTGAGCCAGACGGGAAATTGTGTGTGCGTGTGTGTGTGAGATAGAGATTTAGAATAGCCGTATGAGGTGTATATAACTTATATGTACATATACAAAATGTATACTCAGCAGACCCTCCATAGCTGACCACCTCGCTACACTGGCCACCTCCTTAAGTGGAACTAATTTTCACAGACCAGACATGCACCCCATGCGAACATCAGGACAGAAGGCCTAGTTCCTTATGTTGACCACCTCCATGTGTTGACCTGGTTTTTAATAGTCCCTTGGGTAGCCAGTCTACAGACCCACGACATATGGATATATATGGAGGTTACAGGAGACATTGGATATCTATATATTTATATATCTATATATATTATATATATTTAGATGTTAGATGTATATTTAGATTCCTATATAGTTATAAATCTATATGATATATATATTTAGATATCTACATACATATAGATATGTATTTAAAGATATCCAATATCTATTGTAATGTCCATATATATCCCTATATCATGGATGTGTATATATATATTTTATATATATTATATATAGATAGATAAGTATGTAAGATATATATATGGATATATATGGAGATTACAAGAGATATTGGATATTGGGTATCTATATATTTTATAATATATATTATACATATTTAGATGTTATATATATAGTATAAATTTAGATATATATGATATATATTTAGATACCTATATTGTTATAGATCTATATGATAAATATATCTAGATATCTATATACATATAGATATAAGATAAAGATATCCAATATCTATTGTAATGTCTATGTGACATTGTAAAAATTATTTCTCATAGCCCCAGTGATTTTATCTGGTTCGAGCAAACTCTGGCAATCTTGACTGGTTATGCTTGTTTCTTTGAGACAGTCTCAGTCTGTTGCCCTGGGTCGAGTGCTGTGTCATAGTATATATAGATAGGTATATAAGATATAAATATATATACAGATCCACAATGTATGGATATATATGGAGATTATAGTAGATATTGGATATCTATATGTATTTATCTATCTATATATATCTATGTAGGTATCTATATATAACTATATGATATATATGATATGTATATTTAGATGTTAGATATTTTGTATAGCTATAGATATATATGCTATATGATGTATATTTAGATATCTATATAAGTATATGTGATATACATTGATATATATTTTTTGATATTTATATAGATATATAAAGATATCCAATATCTAATGTAATCAACATATATATCCATATATTGTAGATTTCTGTATATATATTTCATATACATATTTCTCTATATAGATAGATATACACATATATATCAGATATCTATAAATATGTACCTATATATCTATATATATTTATATGTATATAGATGTCTATATATACAAATATAGATATCTCTCTATATAACTGTATGATATATATGATATATATATTTAGATGTTAGATATATAGCATATAGCTATATATGCTATATATGATATATATTTAGATATCTATATATGATATATATATTTAGAGATATATAGATATATATGATATATATACACAGATCCATGACGTATGGATATATATGGAGATTATATTAGATATAGGGTACCTATATGTATGTATCTATATATTTGTATGTCTATAGGTATCTGTATAGATATCTATCTATATGATATAAATTTTAGATGTTAGATATGTAGTATAGATATAAACAATATGGATGATATATTTAGATGTATATATTTAGATGTCTGTATAGCTATAGATATAGATGATATGTAGATGATATATATGACATATATTTAGATATCTATCTATCTATCTCTGTATATATATATATATATATATATATATATATATATGGTGGTCATAAAATCCATGTACAATTTTAAATTGCACACAAACTTTACAACCACCCTGTATAAAACACATGTATTTGTATATATCTCCAATTTTGTATCTATAGAGAGGGCGTATCAAAAAATGTATATACCTTTTAAAGAAAGAAAAAACCTGTACGGTGCCTGTGGTTCAAGGAGTTGGGTGCCAACCCCATATGCTGGAGGTGCCAGGTTCAAACCCAGCCATGGCCAAAAAGATAAATAAATAAATAAAATAAAATAGTTTAAAAAAAAAAGGAAAGAAAAAAATTGCACTAAAATTGTCATATTCAGTGTAAACTGTTAACAAAAGATGAACATGAACCACATGGAGTCTTTGGCATCACGAGTCTTTGGCATCACGCTGACAGTTTTCCTGAAAGCAGAAAGTGGCTCCAGGCAAATGCAGTAGAATGGCCTTGGGGGACCAGCTGTGTCCGTATGCATGGGGATCATAAGGGGAACATGAATAATGTCAAATGACAGCTCACTGAAAGTGGAAATAGTAAAAAACATTTATTATTATTATTATTATTATTATTTTGTCTTCCATGTATTGAAATTAAAGAAGAACATTTTAAAATTCCTGACCCCAGAACATTTCTCTCCTTCCCTATAAGGCAATTCTGTGATTTTTTTTTTTTCATTTTCATGTTATTGCCCATAGTCTTTTGAGCATGCGGAGGGGCAGACTTTATCTTAGATGGTCCCTGGAATAAACTGTAAATTCTCACAGGCCTCTTATTCTTAATAAGGTCCACCTTTTCTAGGCACCCCCTGTGGCTCAGTGAGTAGGGCTCTGGTCCCATATACCAAGGGTGGTGGGTTCAAACCCGGCCCCGGCCAAACTCCAACCAAAAAATAGCCAGGTGTTGTGGTGGGTGACTGTAGTCCCAGCTACTCTGGAGGCTGAGGCAAGAAAATCACCAAAGCCCAGAAGTTGGAGGTTGCTGTGAGCTGTGACACTACAGCACTCTATGGAGGGTGATAAAGTGAGACTTTGTCTCAAAAAAAAAAAAAAAAAGAATCAACCTTTTCTGAGAAGATTAGAGAGTGAACCCCAAGACAGAAATGGATACCAGTTTCTAATTATTTACCCAAATTGTCTCATCTGTATTTTCCTCTTAAAGGATTCTTTTTTTTTCCAGCTTCAAGAGACTTTTGTTTTATTTTGTTTTCAGTGGGCAAGAAAGAGATTTATTGTTTTATTAGATCATAACTGTGTACATTACTGCATTTCTGGGGTACAATGTGCTGATTTTATATACCATGTGGAATGTTTATATCAAGTTGGTTAACATAGCTTTCACCTCACTAGTTAAATTCCCAAGAGCGAATCTTGCTGGACATACAAACTCTATCTTGGTTTTTTTCTTCATTGCAGCCTGGAATATGACCTTGTACAAACCAAGAATAAACATGTTATTATATATATACATACATGTGTGGATGTGGGTGAAAATCATGGGTGTGAACTCAAAGTCTTTTATCTTTCAGAGAGCCAATTTTTCTCCTTGTGTGAGTAGAATGTGGCTCTGATCATGCCAAATCAACCTCAAAGAACTGGACCAACATGGCTGTCTTAGAGTTGGTGAAATAGGAAGATGATGGCAGCTTTATTCCGGAAAATTCTGAATGAATCCAAGGTACAGAAGTTCCACTTTCCCAAAACACCCATCTGCTCAGTCATTCATACCCAAGAAGGAAAACTTCCATCTTGTTCCAAATGGTGTTGTTTGGTCCACTGAGACACATAAAAGATAATAACATTTTTTGATTTGTGATGACGGGAAAAAGAAAAAACAACAAACAACAGACAACATGCTTTCCCAGAACACAGGGCTGAAAGTGTTAGGCCTAGTACACGTAGGCTAAAGCAAGAGAGAGTCAGGCCTAAGCTATAAGGGAACAATGCCAGTTAACTCCTCCCAAATTTCTGGACTGCAAGCTTTCCAAAAAAAATAAAAGAAATGAAATAAGTCTAGTTCACTCCCTAGATAAATGAGGAAGTACTAATTGATTTCTTGCTTCTAGTTCACTCCCAGTTTCTTGCCTGGCTAACTCCCTGGAAAATGAACTGGGAGGCACCAACTGTTCCCGAACTGACTTTTAAACAATACCAGGTGGGGAGAATACTGAAACTAAGATGTATGGGGGAAAGTACTGAAACTAAGATGTATGGGGGAAAGTACTGAAACTAAGTGTATGGGGGAAAGTACTGAAACTAAGATGTATGGGGGAAAGAACTGAAACTAAACTGTATGGGGGAAACTACTGAAACTAAGACATAGGGGAAAGTACTGAAACTAAAATGTATAGGGGAAAGTACTGAAACTAAGATATATGGGGGAAATACTGAAACTAAGATACATGGGTAAAAGTACTGAAACTAAGATGTATGGAGGGAAAGTACTGAAACTAAGATGTATGAGGGGAAAGTACTGAAACTAAGATGTATAGGGGGAGTACTGAAACTAAGATGTACAGGGGGAAAGTACTGAAACTAAGATGTATGAGGGGAAAGTACTGAAACTAAGTGTATGGGGGAAAGTACTGACACTAAGTGTATGTGGGAAATACTGAAACTAAGATGTATGAGGGGAAAGTACTGAAACTAAGATGTATGGGGGAAGTACTAAAACTAAGATGTATGGGGGGAAGTACTGACACTAAGATGTATGGGGAAAGTACTGAAACTAAGATGTATGAGGGGAAGTACTGAAACTAAGATGTATGTGAGAAAGTACTGAAACTAAGTGTATGGGGAAAGTACTGACACTAAGATGTATGGGGGAAAGTACTGAAACTAAGATGTATGGAAGAAAGTACTGAAACTAAGATGTATGAGGGGAAAGTACTGAAACTAAGATGTATGGGGGAAAGTACTGAAACTAAGATGTATTGGGGGAAGTACTGAAACTAAGATGTATTGGGGGAAATACTGAAACTAAGATATATGGGGGAAATACTGAAACTAAGATGTATGTGAGAAAGTACTGAAACTAAGATGTATGGGGGAAGTACTGACATTAAGATGTATGAGGGGAAAGTACTGACACTAAGATGTATGGGGGAAAGTACTGAAACTAAGATGTATGGGGGGAAGTACTGACACTAAGATGCATGGGGAAAGTACTGAAACTAAGATGTATGGGGGAAAGTACTGACACTAAGATGTATGAGGGGAAAGTACTGAAACTAAGGTGTATGTGAGAAAGTACTGAAACTAAGTGTATGGGGGAAAGTACTGAAACTAAGATGTATGGGGAAAGTACTGAAACTAAGATGTATGTGAGAAAGTACTGAAACTAAGATGTATGGGGAAGGTCCTGAAACAAAGATGTTTGGGGGAAAGTACTGAAATTAAGATGTATGAGGGAAAGTACTGAAACTAAGATGTATGGGGGAAAGTACTGAAACTAAGATGTATGGGGGAAAGAACTGAAACTAAGATGTATGGGGGAAAGTACTGAAACTAAGATGTATGGGGGAAAGTACTGAAACTAAGATGTATAGGGGGAACATATTAAAACAAAGATGTATGACGTATGACTAACTAACCAGAAAATTCTGCTTCTGTACAAGGCTTGTTGCTACCCTACCCAGATGCACCCAGACAGCCTGCGTGCCAACCAGGACGCAGACTAAGCCTTAAAAACCCAACCCCTTAAGCACTCGGGGCTGCTCTCAGAAACCCCATGTTGGGACACTCAGGCAGTCACTGGCCAACTCTTCAATAAAAGGACTCCTCTTTAAAACTTGTTTGGCAGTGTGGTTTTTGTAGAACTTCTGGGCACAATAAAAGCAGCAGAAGTGCACTATTAGGTAATATCAAAAACACTCAATAAAAATTGAAAACCAGAGAATTCAATGGACCATAATAGTTAAACTACGTATATAGATATCTAATCAACAGATAGATTGTTAATAATCACAAATGGATTGGAATTCAGAAAATGATATCTCTATTATAACTTTGGTCTTTTAAAAAATACATATCATGATTTGTAATAACTTGTCTATGGCTTCTATGATTCTTAGCACTTTATTTTTGTCATGATATTTGACAATCCCTTCCTATCATGAGATTATAAACAAACTTTGTATCCGGGAAAGGAATACTAACCCCAAATGTTTGCTCTTTGTTAACAGGGCACAGTGGCTCATGCCTGTAATCTCAGGACTCTGGGAAGCCTAGGCAGGTGGATTGCTTAACCTCAGGAGTTTGAGATCGACCTGAGGAGGAGTTAGACCCCATCTCTATTAAAAATAGAAAAATGATCCAGGACTTGTGCTGGGCACCTGGAGTCCCAGCTACTCAGGAGGCTGAGGCAGGAGAATGGCTTGAGCCCAAGAATTTGAGGTTGCTGTGAGCTGTGATGCCAGAGCACTCTAACCTGGGCAACAGAGTGAGACTCTGTCTCAAAAAATAAATAAATAGGTTACAAAAGATGGAGACTTTACCTCTTTTATGTTTACATGGATGGACCTGGAGCATAGCCTACTTAGTAAAGTTATCTCAAGAATGGAAGAAAAAGTATCCAATGTACTCAGTACTGTTATGAAATCAATTTACAATCACTCACATGTTCATATCAAAGATAAATCACAACTATAGCCCAGGATGAAGGAGGGAAGAGGCGTGAGATGGAAAGGGAGGGGGGTGTAAATGATGGGGCCACACCTATGGTGCATATTGCAAGGGTACATCTCAAATCTATTAAGTATAGAGTATAAATGTCTTAACACAATAAGTAAGTAAATGAGGTGAAGGCTATATTAACTACTTTCATGTAAGCACTCCAAATTATATATTAAATCAGCACTTTGTACCCTTAAATACATTAATGTATACATGATCTATGTGTGTATGACTTAATAAAAAAATAAAATAAATGAATAAAAATAAAGATACTTTGCTAAAAAATAACAATAAGAATGATTAATTTCGATTTTCCTAAGGAGAAAAGATCTTTGCATTCATGTCATTTTGGAGATATTTCCTCTACATTAAACTGATAGCTGATTTAAGGGTTTTTGTCATCAATATTTGATCAAGAATTTTTTTATCAATTTATTTGGAAGGAGGCATTATGTTCCATTTCTACAGACTCTGTAACCCAACATATCCTAACCATCAAATTGTTTCTTTTTGCATTCCTCTTATGGCATAAACCTTTTTTTTTTTTTTTTGAAACAGAATCTCACTCTGTCCCTGAGTAGAGTGCTGTGGCATCTTATCTCACAGCAACCTCAAACTCTTGGGTTCAAGTGATCCTCTTGCCTCAGCCTCTCAAATAGCTGGAACTACAGGAGCCCTCCACAACGCCTGGCTATATCTACAAATGGGATCTCGCTCTAGCTCAGGCTGGTCTCTAACCTGTGAGCTCAGGTAATCCACCTGCTTCAGCCTCCCAAGTGCTGGGATTACAGGTGTGAGCGACCGCGCCTGGCTGGCATAAGCCTTTTTTATTTGCATCCCATAATTGGGACAGAATTTCTGATTTTGTACCATCAACCTTAAAATATTTGACTCCTTGGGATATGTCTTCAAAGCAGTTGAACCTTCCCCATCCTTTAGAAATGGCAGTGCTGGTGACTGCCAAGAAGCTTACTGGAAATGAATGCTATCTTCTGACATTCTGATCTTCTATAATTATCTCAACCCCTTGAATGTTTTTTTTTTTCAAGACAGTCTTCCTATGTCACCCTCAGTAGAATGCCATAGCAACCTCAAACACTTGGGCTTAAGCAATTCTCTTGCCTCAGCCTCCCTAAGGCTGGGACTACAGGCACATGCCCCAATGCCTGGCTATTTTTTGTTGCAGTTGTCATTGTTGTTGAGCTGGCCCTGGCCAGGCTGGAACCTACCAGCCACAGTGTATGTGACTGGCTCTGTAACCACTGTGCTACCGGCGTCAAGCTCCTTGAATGTCTTAAACAAAAGTATTCCCTTTTCTCGCCATCCACACTGGCATCTGCAGCTCTGAAACTTTATGATGTGGACTCTTATCACTGGAGTTAGGTGACATCTCAGGGTGGTTTTGATTTGCATTTCTCTGATGATCAGGGATGATAAGCATTTTTTTGTATGTTTATGAGCCATTTGTATGTCTTCATCAGACAGAGGGACTTTACTTAACATGAAAATAGTGTAACTTAATCCTTCATACCCTCAATGAACCTGAAACAATAAAAAAAAATACCGTTTAATAATTTTATATCACTAAGAGCAGAATTCTGGGGCGGTGCCTGTGGCTCAATGGAGTAGGGTGCCAGCCCCTGCTGGAGGTGGCAGGTTCAATCTTGGCCCCAGCCAAAAAAACAAAACAAAACAAAACAAAACAGAATTCTGCTGTAGGAAAAAAATGTCTTAAATAAAAAAAATAATTAAAAAAGAAGAAAGTGCCCAATTCCTTCTGGAAATCATGTAATGATTGATCATATAAACCCACCTTTGAGTGCATAGTGAGATAGATTTGAACACTTTAATTAACATGCAAAATTGCTAGATAAAGATCTTGAGATAAATAATATTCGGTGCTATTAGATTAACACATATCAAACATTGATAGTAAAATAAAGGGAGGAAAAATGTGTTGTAAAGTTTCTTTTCTTTCTTTCTTTCTTTTTTTTTTGAGACAGAGTCTCACTATGTCACCCTTGGTAGAGTGCTGTGGCCTCACAGCTCACAGCAACCTCCAACTCTTGGGCGTAAGTGATTCTCTTCCCTCAGCCTCCTAAGTAGCTGGGACTACAGGCACCCGCCACAATGCCTGGCTATTTTCTTTATTTATTTATTTTAGAGATGAGGTCTCGCTCTGGCTCAGGCTGGTCTTGAACCTGTGAGTTCAGGAAATCCACCTGCCTCTGCCTCCCAAAGGGCTGGGATTACAGTGTGAGCCACCTGCATTCCAGACGGTCATTTTGCTTAAACTAAGGAAAAAAAGGGAGCGTCTCTTGGTTTTACTCGTGTTTGTAACAGTCAGAGCTTTTGAGAGAAATCTTAAGAAAAGAAAAGATTTCCTGGTATTCTGACAAATTCCAGGCTTCTAGAGAAAGAGAATTTATAAGACTTCCTCAATGTGTAGACTTTTCGAAAGCTTACCTTAATGTTGTTCTGAATTATTCCGTGAATATTCGAAATCTCCTCTGCCCTCAAAATTAAACGAAATAAAAAACAATTTGGGAATGTGGAGTGAGGGGTAATGAAGGTTGACCCTGTGACCGAAGCAATTCTATGTTTTAAAGAACGAATTAAAAAAAAAAAATAAAAGGCAGGGCTTCATGTCGTATAAAAGAAAAGAAAGAATAACTCAAATTGTATATGTATTAGAATATAAGGATTTGACTTAATTCAGAAAATCTACTCAGCCACCTTATCTATTCTGTAGAAAATCAACTTCTATATCTGCCAGACTCATGCTTTATTTTTTTATTTCTTCAATACCTAGCAGCCGATGGCATATCAATGTTTCCAAAGTTAAATACATTCTTTTTATTTTTTACGTGGGACTACACTTGAGAAGACACACAGAGCTTGTTAATCAAGCTACAACATCCACTAAATTGTTATAGTTTATCCTAAAACTATAAATCAACATAAATGGAAACATTTTGCCTAAGAGTTTTTTGGTTTCTTTGTATATTTATGTTGACAGGTAGTGACATTAAGAAGAAAATTCTGAAACCAAGTTAAAATGAATGTGGTATGTCTCAAACTAAGGTGAAATTAAGGCACCAGGAGGTTCTTGGTGAAGGTTCTCATTGAGTAAGGGCTGGACTTTGTGATATAGAAATCGTTCTCATATGCTCTAATATGCTATGTAAAGTTAATAAGAAGAAAAAGTTGGCATTGTATGTCATGGGAAAAAACACTTGAAGGGCTGATAGAAATTTATTTTATTTTAATTTGATGTAAACGTTCACCCAAACTCATGAAAGATGGAGTCTCTGTTATTTTTGTTATTGCTAATGGTTCTTGCATTTTTTGAAGGTCTGTGGGTAAGATTATCTTCACTAGCGGGGCCACACTTGTTTGAAATAAGACACATTTTTTTTATTTAAAATGCCTTCCGTAAGTTCAATTCTGTATCACGGAAATATCATTCCTTCTGGTCTCAGATTTAGTTAGTTTTAACTTTGAACTTTCTGAATCATTTACCTACCCCTGTTTAAAAGCTGCATTTAGTCCATTCATTTTTGATTAAATCATTATCTTTCTGTTTTTATAGGAGAGTTTGAAAAATTTATTTCCATTACCATGGCTGATACATGTAGGGACACTTTCAGAATATTGATTTATGCATTAAACATGATTTTATTACTGTTAGGGCATAGAGCTCTTCACTGCAAAGTATCTTATTTGTGTATTTATATATATTTATATATATGCTCACATGTTAATATATACAGAGGGTTTAAAAATATATAAACATTTTTGTTTTGAGACAGAGTTTCACTTTGTCGCCCTTGTAGAGTGCCGTGGCATCACAGCTCACAGCAACCTCGAACTCTTGGGCTTTAGTGATTCTCTTGCCTCAGCCTCCCAAGTAGCTGGGACCATAGGCATCTGCCACAATGCCTGTCTATAAAAATATATAAACATTTTAAGAAAGAAAAAAACTGCATTAAAATTGTAATATTCAAGTTATGTTTGAGATACAACATATAAGATAACAGACATTATTGGTACATACTGAGTGTTACAATTTTTTTTTTTTTTTGGTCACAGTTGCCATTGTTGCTTTAACTGGCCCGGCCAGGTTCAAACCCACCAGCCTCAGTGTGTGTGGGAGACGCCATAATCACTGTGCTACAGGTGCTGAGCTCTGGGTGTTACAATATTTTTTTAATTTATTTTTCTTACTTATACATGTGTATATTAGCTTTCTGCTTTTGCCTTCACAGAATTAAAAAGGCTAAATTTAATGACAATAACAATGTTTAACATAAGGACTGAGAATAAAAACTTCATAAAGAGCGAGTGAAGATTAATACATTCAGAAAAGAAATCAGACAATTGCTGCAATGAAATATTAAGCAATAATAAAATTACTTAAAATTACTATTAAGCAATAATCATAGTAATAATGCAAAGAAAGTAACATTCACATTGTTGGATAGAAGTATGTCTATTATAGAATACTTTTATCCATTAACTTCTTCTTATTTTGTTTTTTCCAAAGTCTCAAAAAAATAGACAACTAATATTTATAAATAAATGTAAAAGATAATTTAAAAAAAAAACAGATCGGCCCAAATCTTACAGATACTAGAAAAAGAAATACTTCAAAATCATTCTACTTAATCTAGATACACCTGATATTAAAATTGGAGAAAACATATTATTATAAAGGGGAAATTCCAAACATATTTCACTTATAAATGAGGATGCCATATGATAAACAACATCTTAACATGTTGAATTAAGAGTCAATGTTTAAGTCATGTACTTTGGTCGAGAGTGTTATAATTTTAATACAGTTTCTTTTCTTAAAACGCATATGTAACTTTTGTCAGCTTCTGTATATGTGTGTGTATATTATATATATATATATATATGCATAGATATTAATGTGTAGAAACTCTATCCCTATGTGTGCACACAGAATATATAATTTAACTCATTCTGAAATAAGGCACATTGCTGTGATATTAAAAGCTTTAGCTCCACGCTCTGTGGTGTCCACGGAGAAGAAGCTGTAACATGTCAAGTAATTTAAGGAGGTTTATTCTGAGCCAGACGTGAGGACCGGGACCTGGAGCCACACCCAGGAAGCCTTGAGCAGGTGGGCTCACAGTGCTGGGGTGATAGTGTGGTTTATACATTTCAGGGAGACAGGGGTTACAGGGAGTCATAAATAAATGTTGGGAAAACGTGCATCGGTTTGGCCCAAAAGGGTGGGACATGAGGACGTGGGAGCTGACAGGTTCTAGGTGGCTTTAAAGGGTTTTTTAGCTGACCATTGGCTGAAAGAGTGAGGCTCTGTCTAAAGGAGCTGGAGTCAGAGAAAGAGGTGCCTAAGATAAAGGGTCTGTTAATTAGAGACAAAGTACCAGACAGACTCAACTGCTTTGCTGTGTGTATTGGGGACCTGCAGGTGTGTCCTGCAGAGCCTCAGACCTGTTAGTGAGTCACAGAGGACATCTCTAAGGAGGGAGGGAGCAGGATGAGACAGGTCTGGTCTCCTTTCTCCTGGCCAGTGACTGAGTCTTAGCCCAGAGGGGGGTCCAGGCAGTCAGCTGCTGGAGTGGGAAAGAGTCAAGGTTTTACTTTACTTCACAGTAGCAACCACATCAGAAATGTTCTTGGGTGGCACCTGTGGCTCAAAGGAGTTGGGCACTGGCTCCATATGCTGGAGGTGGTGAGTTCAAACCCAGCCCTCGGCAATAAAAAAAAAAAAAAAAAAAAAACTGCAAAAAAAAGAAATGTTCTTTTTGCCTTACTGCCTCTCTCAGACTATTTTCTTAGCATTTTTATCATCCATTTCTTTTGTAGAATGTAGATTGTATTAAACAGAACAGGAAGACTCATTCCAACTTTTATTAGGGCTTTTTACGTGATATATTTTTTCCAATTACTTTCTCCGTGGTCAGCTGGATTGCTAACGGTTCCTCTCGTTTTATAAGCATGATTTCTATCTTTTAATTCCTTTACATGACTCAGCTGGTTCAAAAATATCTTTTTAAGTTTGCTGTCTATGTTTCTGGGTGTCTGGGTTTCATCACTTATAAATGTCTGCGTACTTCATGTGGGGGTGGAGACCAGGTTGCTTGTTCATGTGAGCTGTGCCACTGGGTCTTGGTTAAGAGCTCAGAATTGGAAATCGACCTGGTAGTTGAATTCCCAGCTCTGGGAAGTACTAGCTTGTGACCTTGAGCAAGTTACTGAGCCCCTCTGTGCCTTGGTAAAAATCAAAGGCATGATACTATCAAGTGCTAAGAATAGTTTCCACCACCCGACAGGTTCACTTATCTTTCCACTTAAGAGACGACACTTTCCGGAAAGATCACCTATATATCTGTCTAACAAGGGTACAAGTGAACTTTTCTAGAACTAGAATATAAATGTTTTGATACAATGACTAAGCAAATGACATGAAATTTATGTTAACCAGCTTGATGAAAGTATTTCAAATTGT
>CAUYQV010190493.1:0-16393 GCA_963574575.1 Galagoides demidoff | reverse complement strand
AAATGCTCATCATCTTTAATCATCAGAGAAATGCAAATCAAAACCACTTTGAGATATCATCTAACTCCAGTAAGAGTAGTCCACATAACACTGCCTCTTATTTACCCCCCACTTCTTTCTTCCTTCTGGAGGGTAGGTCAGCTCTGGTTCCCAGGACTGCCCGCCCTCTGCTGCAGCAGGGTTTTGGGAGGCAGCTGAGTGTGGACAGCTGGGCAGAGCAGACTGGCCTCTCAGCTCAGCAGACAGCAGGCCCTGAGCTCTGCTGCATCAGCAAGACGAGGCTGTGTGTCCTGGCAAGGCTGAGGGACCTCAGGCGCCCAGCCACACCTCCCTCTTTTCCCCACCATCCACACTGCCTGCCCCAACTGGCCCAAGTGGTAGGTGTTGCCGCCTCCATTTCCAAGTTAAGCCCCAAATTATCCAGTAAACCTCAACATGTATTTATCATCCCTGCCTCCTAGGGCTCAGCCGGTCTCACTGGTACTTGCAATCATCCCAAGAATAAAGGGGGGAGCTGGAGAGGGCCAAGCCTTCCTCCCCCCAGCCCTCACTGCCACCCTGGCTGGGGACAAGCAGGGGTGGGTGAGGTGGCCACACATCATTGCCCTGTAGTGCAGCTCTGGGTCCCCAGAGGCAGCTAATTCAATATCCAATGCTAGCCCTGCCACTTAGTAGCTCCTGGGAGGCCTCCCTGAAGGCCATGCAGCCAGGGGGACAGTCAGCAATACCTGTCCCTCATGATCTATAGCCACAGAGATAGCCCTTTGGGAAGGGGTCTCCCTCCCTACTCTGGAGTACAGAGTCCATTCCCTCTGGTGCCCGGGACAGTGAGGCCACAAGAAGCCAGCATCTTAGTCTAAGGGACTCTTAACCCTCCCTGCACAGTCCTGGACACCAGCCGGTCACAGGCTTCATGGAAAGATTCTGGGGGAAGTCTCCAAAGTGATCTCAGGTGAGCACACCCCGTTCCCTATTTTTTGCCCCAAATGTTTGGTAGTGCTGGATTCTTCATGCGTGGTCCTCAGATTGCCTGCATCGGAATCAATTGTTTAAATGCAGATTCCCAGACCCCTTTTATGCCAGGAATTCTGGGCACAAAACCCTTGGAGAACGACTGATGTGGCAGCCAAGAGCTTTGACTTCAGCATCTCCTTGCCAAGCCTCAGCTCCTCGCACTCATAGCAGAGGTGCGACAATCACATCCCATGGTCTTCTCTTAGGATCCAATGGGGATAATAATATATAATAATAAATATAATATAGAAAGTGCTTAGTTTTTGGTAAAGAGGAGCTCAGTCATTACTCAGAGCTCAAATGTGCCAAACTGGTTCAGCTCATAGAACAATGGATTTTTTTCCTTTTCTGCCAGCCAGGTGACCTTCGGTGGAGAGAGGCACCTGCAGGAAGAACCACTGGGCCATCGTTCCGAGTGCCACACAGTCCTGTCCCCCACATCAGAAATGATGAGCAAATGAAAGTGTCACTACGTGGAGTCCCCTTCCAGAGTCATTGCATTTCTACCTCAGAATTGCTTCTAGCAAACCCTTCCAAATACGGATCACTCCTGTCTCCTTCGACCCCGCCTGCCCACCGCTCGATATAAAGCGATGGTGAAGTTAAAATAGATTTTGGGCCCCTGCCACCTCTTTCTGTTTCTCTGATAAGTTTGTTTCTTGGACAACACAGAGAGTTTGAAGTCTATCCAGGGACAACATTCCATTTGCCCCTGCAAGTTCCAGTCATCGGTCGCTATTTATAATTATATAAATAATAGAAAAACAGGCCAAAGCGCCCTCCCCAAAGAGCCCCCATCTCTATCTTTAGGTGGAGCCGCACCCCTCTGAGATCTGGGTGCTGGGCCCCAGCTATGGGTTGAGACAAAGATGCTGGTGGCAGTGGCAGTGGTGCCTCCTGGCAGGGGAATGGGGTGTGTTGCTGGGAGCCCAAGAATCTGGGCAAGTTGGTCACCCCCAGGGGCCTCTATCTTAGAGAACTGAGAGGACATGATCTTCCAACTCAGGATTGAGTTTAAAGTGCTCAGAGAATGAAGGAACAACTTTTCTAAAATGCCCTAACTGAGCTCGTTTTGCCAAGACTGAACATGATTTAATGAGAACTGGGGGCAGGACAGAGGTTTGAATCTGTGGTCCATTTCCTTGTCTCCCTGCAATCCATGGGGACAAAAAGGTGGGAAGGCTAGCAGAGAGAGGAGAGCTAGGCTGGCCACAAAGTCCCCCACATTTCCCCAAAGGGAAGGAACGGACAGCCGGAAAGAGTGTGCTCTATGCTGGTCATTTGTTTGTTTGTTCGTTCTAGCAGGCCCAGGCCAGGTTCGAACCCACCAGCCCCAGTGGGGCTGGTGCCCTAACCACACTGAGCTATAGGCGCCCAGCCTATGCCAGTCATCTTGTCCTTGATGAATGCTTTTGCTGACTCTATAGAGATGGGATTGTGGTGCCCATTTTACAGGTGGAGACATCAAGGTTCAGAGCAGCAATGTAACCAACCCAAGGGTACATAGGCAGGGGGTGGCAGAGCTGGTGTCCAGCTTAGATCTGAACATAACTCCCACAGCACACTGTTCGTTGCCCAGGGTTAGCTGAGAAGATCAGAGTGCATTAGGGGAGGAAGAACTGCTCAAAAAATGATCAAAAGAACAACTTTAATGTACAAGGCAAATTGGGGATGTGAGTCTCTGATTTCATTGACACTTAAACCAAGAGACCAAGACCATATGAAACCAGCCTGAATGAACTTATGTGAAAAACTGGCCATATCAGAGCCAAAATCCCTGGGCTTATTTCATGAGAGCATCTCTAATTATTACTTGTTTGATGTGGTTAGTATGGTCAACATTAAATTAGAGGCCAACCAAGGCAGCACTTGGATCGCATAAATTTCTTGGAGTCAGTGGCCCAAAGTTTAACAAAAGTGTCTTGTCTGGGCACAGTGGCTCATGCCTGTAATCCTAGCACTTTGGGAGGCCAAGGCAAGACCAGCCTGAGCAAGAGTGAGACCCTGTCTCTACAAAAAAATACAAAAAAGGTGTTGTGGCAGGTGCTGGCAGTAGCTTGTAGTTCTAGCTACTCAGGAGGCTGAGGCAGGAGGATTGCTTGAGCCCAGGAATTTGAGGTTGCTGTGAGCTAGACTGACGCCACAGCAGTCTAGCCTGAGGGAGAGAGTAAGATTGTTACTTGGAAAAAAAAAAAAGTGTCATGTTGCTCCTAGAACATTACCAAGCCATAGGAGTTACCCCCAAGCTAAGTGATTAGAAGAAATGGGTAAATTCTAGAAATTGCTATTTCAGATATCTTCAAGTCTGTGTTCTCATTCTGATTTACAATCCATCCTGAACACTTTGGTTTTCCTATCAATAAAATGGGGATGTGTTGGGTGCCTCTTGTCCAGGCCCATGCAGCAGCTGGTGCCCATTAGTATTCTGTGATGGTCTGTTTGCATCTTTTTCCTTCCAGACTCTGGGATCCCTGAGGTCAGGGACTGTCTTCTTCACTGTAGCGTGCGAGCTCCTGGTGCTCCATAGTGAATGCATAAATGCACAAATGTGCAGAATTATGAATAACAATAAGTCCACTGTGAGTAGGGTGCTGGAGTCCTCTTGATTAGCTTGCAAGGGTCAATGATTGAATATTTAAGGATTTCAAAAGCCTGTTGTTAAATTATTAGTAGCTTGAAGTTGACCATCATGGGAGCATTTACACCATAGAAATTGGCAAGTGCTACAAGGTTAGGACTTCCTCCCCCTGTTTACCAGCACACTGCTGGATAGCACTTGGTAGGTCAAACAGTTTCAAGACCTTTATGTATCTGCATTTAACTCTCACAACCACCCTATGAGGAAGGCACTGTTGTCATTGGCATTTTGCCAATGGGGAAATTGAGGCTCCAGGAGGCTAAGTCGCTAGCCCATGTATGGTCCTTGCCCTTCCTGACAGGAAGGTGGGAGAGTGGCTTGTTGGTCCCTGGGCTCAACTGCCCTTTATGGCATCACAGTCACCAGCTATTTGAATCGTGGCCACTGATTTTAATCAGCTCCTCCTGGGGGAGGTCCTCTGGGAGAAAAGAAGTAGTTGCCTGGTGACTAAAGTGTTTCCCAGTCCTCGGAAGGTCAAGTTGTGTTATGGGGGGGCTAAGCCTCACCCCACAGGGTGCCCTTCTTTCAGGGCTCCAGAGGGCAAATCCAATCAGCACTGGGTAGACCCCATGCAAAGCTGCAGACCTCATTCTCAGTTCTTGCTCTGTTGACAGCAGCAGGACCACCGGCAGGACTAAATGAAAGCCATGACGTCCTGAACAGGAGGACTTGGGCTTTGTGTGGAGAGTGCCCTGCAGCGTGTGCATCATTGCTGACAAGGAGGGCAGAGCCCAGGCAGGTGGTGGGGCCCCCCATGGGGACCCACACAGAGACACCTGTCTGTCCACTATTTGGCTTTCATGTACCCCTTGGGGACCACAGTTGGAGACAATCATGCCCTCCCTGAAGCTCAGCTTAAGGGACGTCAGAATCTCTCCAGGGGCCATTCTGGCTTGAACATTCCAAATCTCTGTGGGCCCCATGACAGCCACGTCAGCCCTTGTTTATCCCTCTGTTGTGTGTCTGTCTCCCCACTCCACGAGGGGTTCCTAAGGATTGAAGGTGCCATCTTATTCCTAGTTGTGGCCCCAGGTGCCAGCCAGAGCCCTGGACAAGTAGGCTCTCAAGAAATGTGCAAAAAATAAATGAAGGAAGGAAAACATGCACACATTGTGCCTTGGCTTTTCCCCTTCCTGCTGCCGCAAGGAGCTCCTGATTATTTCTCCAAGCCCTGCAATCAGGAATAAATTCTCCTTTGTCATTGTGCCCAAGCAGCCTCTCTCTTGGCTCTCTGCTGGCCAGTGAAGGTGGCTTGCCTAGCTGCAGACCCAGGAGACGGGAGGAGGAACCTGGGAAGGCCTCCATGAGGAAGTGATGTTTGCACTGAGATCTGGAGAGGAAGCCAGGCAGAGAGTTCCCAGCAGAAGGACCAAGTGCAAGGGTTTGTCTGAGAGCTTATGGAGGTCGTTGGGTCAGGGTAGACAAGCGATCCAGTAAGACTGGCTCCCTCTACTCTAAAAACTTGGGACCTCCTTGAGATCACCCAAGGGATACAGAGAAGCCATGCGTCCCTCTCACTGTCCCAGGGCTTTCGCCTCTACCCAACTGCAATGCCTGCAGCTCTGGGAGCAACTGGGCCAACCGGGCCATCATTTAATCCTTGACTAGTTTAATACCATAAAATTCCAGGAACTGATATTTTAACTTGGAATAAAATCACTCTCAGCACTGTGTGTAATAGGCTGGCTCAGAGACCCAGACCTCCCTAGGGAATTGGGGATATTTTTTCTGACCATGGAGGCCTGCCTGGGTTTCTAGACTCCTAATCTGAACTGCTGTCCCTAGGTCAGCTGTCCAGTCTTCTCAGACCAGCCGATGTCCCACAGCCAATATTTCCTTAGCTTGGCTGGGTCTCAGCACGGCTTTATCATGCAGGTTCCACATTCAGCCTCAGTATAATGGGAAGCTGGATTTTCAACCAGGAAGGCACTGGTTTTGCTGCTTTGGCAGATTTCAGGACCCCCACCCCCACCCCCACCTTGAAAATCACCTCCTATCCTTTGGAAATGGCTGACCTTTGGCTTGGGCCTGTATTCTCTGGGAATAGACAGCTGGGTCTCAGCAGCCCTCTCCCTCTCCTGACCTGAAACTGATGGAGGTGGGCCTACCCGAGTCCCCTTTGTAGGCACTGGCATTATCGCTGACCCTTGCATAGAGGACAGACTTGATACCGGACAGTCATTGAGGACACAGGGCCTCCTGGCCTTGGAAACCAGAACTGCAAAGTCTTGATTTTGAAGTTCTGTTTGGATGTGTGACCTCCCTGAATATCAGTTCCTTGCTTATAAAGACAACAAGATTCAACAGCAACCACCAGATAAGCCTCTGTCACCTTATGCTGTGTCCACGACAGCCCCTTGGGTGGATACGGATTCCTCATTAACTTATCCCCGTTTTAAGAAGGAGGAATTATGTTAAGTGGCAGGACTGGCCCCTGCCACCCCGCCTAGACTAACTCAGCTGACCAGAACTCTCCACTGAGGGCACGGGGACCACTCACACCGCATTCTCTCTCCTAGTCTGTAGGAATCAAAGCCGCGGAGCTCCAGGCTCCTAAAGTTGGAGACGCCCCCTAGCACCTGTGCTGGGCTGGGGCGGGGTGAGGGCTGGAGTAGGTTGCGGGGCTGGGGTAGGGTTCGACAGTCTCGTGGGTGTGTATTCATCGCAGAAGGGCTCAAGGGCTTTCCTGGCTGGAATTATCCAAAGCATACAGTGCGCATTCAAATTTCATTATTATTATTGCTGTTGTTTGCCTTGTAGCTAATTAGTGCTCGCTGCCTTCCTTGACCGTCTCAGTGGCGAAGTAAGATGGGGTGGGAGTAGGGGTGGAAGAGGATGGGGTGTGACCTCTCAGGAATCTTATGACCCCCTACCCAACTCTCGACTTTTCCAACGCCTGCTTCTTTCCAGAGCCCCCAAATGAGTGGAAGCGGCGAAGCGCGACACGCGCGGCGGGCATCGCCGGGACGCACTATCCTGGACCGTGGGCTCACGGGTCCCCCTCTCCGTAAAACGGCCGGGGCGGGGCGCTACCTCCGCCCGCAGTGCGCGAAGCCGGCGTGCGCTAGGACCGCGGCGCGCCGCTCATCGTTGCTATATGAGGCCGCGCTCCGGCCCCACGCGGAACCCGCGACTCTGAGCCGTCCCCGGCGTCCCGACCCGAGGCCGGACCCGAGGCCAAACCGGCAACTACGCAGCCGAGGCCAGCCCCGGGCCTGCGAGGGACGCGCGTCCCGGGGCACCCGCCGCTGGCACCATGGGCGCTGCTCACTCCGCGTCGGCGGAGGTGCGGGAGCTCGAGGGCAAGACCGGCTGTGAGTACCCCGCGGCGATGGCGCGGGGATCGGCGTGGGGACCTCTGGCCAGCTACCCCGGGCCCCGGCCCGCCACCGCGCTGCGTGACCTTGGGCTAGTGGCTGACCCTCTCTGCGCCTCAGTCTCCTCCTCCTTCAAATGGGTCCCAGCCAGTCACTTTGCAGGCTGCAGCTTGAGTTCCGCCGCGATACTAAGTGCTGGGGCGGCTCACCCTCAGAGTTGGCAGGGCACCCCCGGGCCTGAGGAGTGCAGACCGGGGAGGGATCAGGGCCCGTTTCCCTCAGGACCTGGCAAGAGTTCCCCGGGCCAAGAGAAGGAGCGCCCGAGGCTACCTGCCTGGAGAGCACGCCCGGCACCGGGGAGTCATTGAGATTCGCGAGGCGCGGACGCGGAAAGTTTTGAAGTCTACAGGACCTGGGTGGGAGTCGGGCTGTGGCGCTCCCCGGCCGGGTGACCTTAGGAGGGAGAGTCCGACTCTGGGCGCCTCCCTTTGTCCTCCTATCCGTAAAATGGGTTCAGGCAGGCCCACCCTGGCGGGCAGCGGGGAGGCTAACCGAAGCGGCTCCCGCAGACCACTTCGTGTGGAGCCCGTCCTCCCTCTGGCTCCCAGGACCCGCAGAGGCTGCAAGCCCCGCATTGGCTCGGGCGGGGTGCACGGGGCCAAGCTGTCAGCAAGGAAGCGATGGGGGAAGCGCCTGTCCGTCCTAGTTCATCCGGGCTGAGGACTTGACCCTGATCCCTGACCTTAGGAGAGTGTAGGCTGAAGACAGTGAGAGGCCAGGTGTGTGGGCAAACCGGTTTTGGAGAGGGATATATTTGGTGAGAACCCTGCCAGCTCTTCTTCTTGGCTGTGTGACCTTGTGCTAGTCACTTTACCTCTCTGATTGTTAGTTTTTCTTTGTGGAATGGGAGATCTGCTCAAGAAATGGGAGCTGCAAATTTTTCTGGGCAGGAGCTGGCTCCTGGCACCTGCTTTGAGTTGAGTGCAGACAACCAGCTTGCTGTGCTGACTGCCGAGAGAGGGTGGCCAGCCATCTGTGCTAGGCTGTAAGGCAACCTCTCCTGATCCCCAATCTACACCTTCCTTTCCAGAATAATTAGATGAAAATTACAGACATGAAGTAACTGCATGTGTGTGCATATATATATACACACATATACTTACATATATGTATCTGTGTATAAATACAGAATTATATCCAACTAGGAGAATTGTGCAGTGCAGTATAAATCATACAATTCCCTTTTTCATTTAAAAAATGAAAGAATAAGAGTATGTATTTGTAATTGTTCTATTTACATGAAAGACCAGAAGAATTCATGAGAGAGTTAAGAATGGATACTTGTGGGAGGGAGGGATTTGGTACGAGGCATGAAGAGTCAGCTTTTCACTGTAAACTTTTCTATATTTTCATTTTGAAGTATGTGACTATTATACTTATTCAAAAAGTTTTAATCAACTTCAATCTCAAGGTTAATGTGAGCCATCCCCCTGGTCCTTATTTCTTAGGTTTCTCTTATTGTTATTATTTCTCAAATACTCTTGTGTGCCTCCTGTTGTTTTGTGTCTGGTCGGGTGTCAAGGGGGCCCCTTGTAGGTGGGATCCCAAGTGGATGGGTGGACCCCTCCTGCAGCCCTCACTGTCTGGGGGAATTCTGCCTGGTTGTGGGTTTGACAGGAGGTGGGGCTGCAGAGCATGCTGGGAGTGTTGTCAGTTTCCTGGGCCCAGCCTCCCAGGGGGATGACAGATGCTGTGTCCCTGCTCTGTAACTTTCCTAGATGTAGCTGATGTGGCTTCTCTTCTTGCTGCCTTGAGCTCAGATTTCACCCTTTAAAGGGAGATGGAGAGGGCCAGGGAGGAGGTTCTAGGTCAGACTAGAGGGGAGAATGAATGCCTTGATTTAAGTAGGTAGAAATTCCCCCAGTCCTCTGAAAGGGGCTGACACGATCTGGTCATGTTTACCAATTTAGCAAATATTTACAGACCAGGGGCTAGAGATCTAAAGGTGATCCAGGGAGGCTGATGGTCCTGAGGGGAGACACAGTAACCAAATTAACCCATAAACTAATATTAGACTGTGTGAACAAGATAGAACAGGGTAGCATGAGAATGGGGTAAGGAAGTGGTTTTCTTTAGGGTGGGCCAGGAGGATACCTCTGAGAAGGTGATGATAATGGAACAGAAACCCAGAGAAGAAGGGGCCACTGATGTGAACATCAGTGGAGAGGGCATTTCAGGCAGAGGGAAAAGCCAGTGCAAAGGCCCTGTGGCAGAAACAAGTTGTAAATGACAATTGTATGAGATGAGGATAAATTTGTCATCAGTTTTCAGGTCATGGCAGGAGCCCGACCTCAGGGTTCTTGTTTAGGTATATGGCCTTGTGCCAGTCACTTAACTTCTCTGTGCCTCAGTTTTATCTACCATAAAAATGGGCATAATAGTCATTGGAGTTGTTGGGAAGGCTTCATACATATGTAAAGTGCTTAGAACAAACACAAGAATGCATGCATTTATATTATTGACCATGCTTTTATATGTTCTAGTCTCTTTGAGCCATAGCTCAAAGTCATACCTCTTCCCAGCTACGTGACCTTGAGGCTCTATACCCCTTCCTGGGTCTTGGAGTTGTGTGGATTCAGTAAGGTTAGGTATGTATGTATGTATATATGCCGAGCCCTGGGGCTTGGCATGTCAGCTTCCAGGATCCATTTTTCTAAGGCCGTTCCCTTGAGAATCTTCCCTGAGAACAAGAGGGAAGAGCAGGGTAGGGAAAGCAGGGTGCCCGCTGGGTTGTTTACTGCCTCTTGGCCTCCCTGAAGACCAAGATGAGCCCAGATTTCCTGTGAAAAATCAGCTTGGTTCCTTCCTGGGGACACCACCCAGAAAGGATAAGACAGGCAAACAGGGGATGGTGCTGATGAATGTCACCTGTCACCCCTTGAGCACTTGCTGAGTGCCAGGCTGCACTTGGAGTATTCACACACACTCTTTGTAGTCACGATCTGCAGGGGAAGGTGGTATTGTGGCCATTTTACAGATGAGGAAACTGAGACTCAGAGAAGTAAAGCAACTTGCCTACAGATCCACAGCTGGTAAAGGGAGGAATTGGGCATCACTCTCTTACCACCAGTGTTTAGATGCCTTTGGATTTCTAGGAACCAAGAAGGGGTGTGAAAAGGCTGCCCATGTTTTTTCTCACCTCCAGGCCTGTGTGCAAGCTGTTCCCTCTGCCTGGAGCAAGTACTCATTTCATTTTGATGTGCATAATTCGTCATTTACATATGAGAGGTTTCCTGTCCCACCAACCAGGATAAGATTTCAAACATTTCTTCTTGACCCTGTCTCTCTGTGAAGATCATGCCCCTCAATGTTCAGGATTTAGCAAGCTGCTCCCCGCTCCCAGCAAGCCACCTCTCCATCCCAACTTTATCCTTTATCCTTGGAGCTCCTGTGGCATTTGCATTCCCTCTCGTAAGAGCAGGCATCACGCCTTGTTACAGTTGTCAGCTTTGTCACCTGCTTCCCCCTCAAAACTTGGAGCTCCCCAGGAGCAGAGAGGACATGCCTTGTTCACCTTTGTGTAAAGTTCATGGTTCACCTGGAGATGTAAGAGGTTCACGTGGAAGGGGTGAAGCCCTGGGGGTTGGGGAGTATTATTGCCCAGAAGCAGACAACCATGGAAAACTGAGGGCCCTCTCCCAGCTGCCTTGGCTATACCAGCCCTCCCAACATCTCCAGTTCCCTCCCCACAGAATGAGTCCTCCTGGCTTCAGCACTGAGCCTGCCTTGCTGAAAATAGCCTGAGCTCCTGCCCACACCAGGGCATCGTGGGGTCTGCATGCCCACCTCCCTTCTTCTTCCTTGTTAGAGTCTCACTGATTGATTTCTGACAGAAGCCAGTATTTCTGGGCTTCTTTTCTGAGCCAAGAAAGCTCCCTACCTGTATTATTAAAATTCATGTCAAAAACCTCACCAACCTCCTGGTGGTGTGTCTGTGTTGGCCTTTCCCGCTGTGGACTGAGTTTATGTGTGTATGTGTGTTTCTCACTCTCTGTCTCCCTGAAATGGACCATCCTTCACCAGAGTTAGTCCCCTTTACCACCTGGAGGTGGCCCCATTTCCTGTCTCCGCGCGGCCCCCCCCCATCCTTGCCTGCGCCGGGCGTGTGAAAGGAAATAATAAGAGTGGATTCTGGGAAAGGTGGAGTGTCTGTTTTTTCCTTCAGGCTCCAAAACAGCTCCACAGGCAAGTCTATGTAGATGCCAAGAAGCTGCCAGAAGGAAAAAGAAAAAAAAAAAAAAAACAAACCTCCAGATCTGGAGTTCAGACCTCCTGATGGTAATAGCTAATGTTTATCGGAGTGTGTCATCTGCCAGGAGTGGAGCGGCTAGAAGCAGTCCATTTGCAATAGCTACTGCAGGAATGTTGCTGGGTTCCCATTTTACAGATGAGAAGATCAAGGTTGAGAGTGATAGACTGCCTGAGGCCACAGGCTAATGAGAAGTAGAGTCAGGTTTTATTCCTGTTCTAACCACTGAGGGTCATCATTAGGGGAAGGAACTAGAGATGCAGGGAGGGCTGGTGTGGCTGAGGCTGGTGGGGTGGCACTTGTTTTTTCCACTGGATTCTGACTTCTGGCTAATACTCCCTGGGTTATAAAGTCATCAAGTGGCCCCAGAACAGGGCCTGGGCTCATTCACCACAGGCCATGTATCACCTGTGACACAGCCCTGCCCTCCAAAGCGCAGGAGCTCAAGGAATACAGGGAACACCGTGATGCCCACAGCATCGAGGGAGGAAGGCTCTGGTGGGACCAGTGTGGGGCAGCCAGCACCACTCCTTGTCTCTGCAGGGAACTTGTTACTTTTTGCAGCCAGCCACCCAAAGCCACCTGGCCCTTTACCCTTCCTCAGGGGTAGGCCATGGCTTTTAACTTGGGATCCGTGGCTTTTAACTCAGGGAGTCCATGAACCTGCCTGTGACAGGGTACAGGATTGTCTGTATGCCTTTGTGGGAGGGACCCCACCCCCTCTCTGCTCTCAAAAGGGTGATGTACTCTAGTGTATGCAAATCATGCCTTGATTAGAAAACCCCGGAGTTTGAGGTTGCTGTCAGCTATGATGATTGACCCCACTCAATCTCAGGGTCCTGGAGTGAGACTCTGTCTCAAAAATAACAACAAAAAGGCTTGGTGCCCATAGCTCAGTGCTTAGGGTGCCAGCCACATACACCACAGCTGGTGGGTTTGAACCTGGCCCAGGCAGGTGCCTGTAGTGCCAGTTACTTGGGAGGCTGAGGCGAGAGAATCACTTGAGCCCAAGAGTTTGAGGTTGCTGTAAGCTGTGACACCATGGCACTCTACCAAGGGCAAAACGGTGAGACTCTGTCTCAAAAAAAAAAAAAGTAATGATGAAAACAATTACTTATTTTTAGAAAAGTGAAAATGGGGGTGGCTCCTTGGCAGAGGAGGGGAACAGTCCTGCAGGTGAGGGTGGCTGGGACCCTAGTTCCAGGAGCCCTTCCCACCTTGGTGAAGTGGGGGAGATGCAGGTGTCTCTGCCATGTGGGAGCACACCAGCTGTGGAAGCTTCCAGAGGGAGGGAGTGGATTTAATCACTGTGCATCCTAAAGCCTGGCCCCTCTGGCCCAGCTGGTACTTCTCACTTGGTTCAGCTGGGCCTGATGGTGTCATCACCACCAGCAGCAGCCTCAGAACAGGGCCACGGTGCTGGGACGCTGCATTCTGCCTGGTCCTTCTCTGCGCTGCCACTTCCACAGCTTTAAAGCCGTGGCAGCTGACCGGATGGCCTATGGCCCCTTCAGCTAGCTGTGGCTAAGGTGACAGTAGCTCTTTCTGGAGCACTTGTCAGTCACCTGCTCCTTTGAAGATCCTGTTAGGGCAGCACTGTTACAGTTTACAGATGAGGAAACTAAGGCTCAGATGCCCGCAGTGACTGTCCAAGGTCACATAGCTGCTGAGTGTGGAGCCCAGGTTCAGCATCGCCTTCTAGCAGGAATTTCAAGTGCAGGGAGAAGCTGTCTGTCTCCCGCAGTAGAAGCCCCACACCACAGTACTCTGCAGGTCTGGGGCGGGCGATGGTGCCACCCCACAATCTCCTCACCAGGGTTGCCCATGATGATTACCAACTTGGCAAGGGGAAAAATTGGACTTTGAGGCAGATAGGATTGGTTCTGGGTGATGTGGAAAGTTCTAGAACTGGGCTCCCTTCGGGAGGGCGAGCTCAGTGGTGGGTGGTATGAGGAGAATGGGGGTCACAGCCAGGAGGCAGGAAGCAGAAGTGATGCTGCCTCCGCGTCCTGGAGTCTGATTGGGCGGCTCAACGTCTGTTTCAGAAGACTTTGTGTTTTCTCAGGGTGCAAGCAACTGGCAGTCCTCTCCAAGTGTCCTAGCTCCGTGGATTAGTGGTAATTAGATTCCTTTTGCATCTTTCTTTCTCGACTCCCCCACCCCCATCCTGGCAGGATATTTTTCTGTGAGTTAATGGTCCCCAGAATGCAGCATGGAATTTAATCAACACTCAGACGCTCCACACGGCCCCCGTGGTGCAGACAGAGTGCCCCAGGAGTGGATGAGACGCTTTCTCTTTTGCAAAGCTCTTGTGTATCTGTTATCTCTGGCTGAGGGAATGAGGTGTCCTCAGGTCAGAAGTGCCCACTGCTCTGGGAAGAAAAGTCAGGGCCTCCTTTTGCCAACGCTAGCAAGACTGTACCTGGGGAGGGGAGTCAGGCACCCTGGTTTTGCCAGCTTTCCTGTTGCTGGCTCCAGCTTAATTATTAATTCATAAAACCAAAAGGTTGAGTGGGTGACTTCCGTCAGTGGTGGTAGCCACCATCAGCACTAGGATAGAAGGGCCTTTTGTTGTCCAGGTGGTGTGACCTTTGCATGCTGTCAGGAATGGGCCTTCCGTTCTGGGCACCGCTCCCTGGAAGGTGAGAGGGAGCAGTCTGAGGAAATTTCAGGGTCCAGCTGCCTCTGGGAGGGAGGGCAGGTGGCCAGGCAGGAGTTATAAGTACCGTTGGTGTGGCTGAGTCACAGACACTGATAACAAGAGAGGGCTGGTTGTATCCAACGGTGGGCTACCATGAACACCTTGCTCTGCAGGTCAAGGGAGGGAGAGGATTCCCTTAACTTCCCCTGAGCCCTCATGCCAGAGTCCCAGTGATCAGAGAACTCCAGTGAGTGCCCAGCGCTTCACAGGCCTCACCCACCTGGTAGGTCTAGGGGTTCCCTTGTCTTGCCCTCACCTGCCCTTCTGGAGTCTCACAGACCCCCACAGACCTGCCTCTTACCACCTTGTCCTTGACTAGCAGGTACAGCTGGAATTGAATTTTGGTGTTGCCTTTTCCTGTCTAGGCAAGGCACTTTGCCTTACTGAGCCTCAGTTTTTTCATCTGTAAAAATAGAATCTTGTATGTGCCAAGATGGTTGTAAGGATTAAGTGAGAATTTGGGCAAAACTCTTAACCCATCATACTCATCATAAGTGCTCCATAGTCATTGGCAGGTACTAAACATTTCAATTATAAACCTTTCAGAAGCTGGCTACTTACTTCCTTTCTAAGGGCACTCTGTAACTTTCTTTAGTAATTAATTTAATTTTGCACATGTTTGCTATTAGGACATAATCATTATCTCTCACTTTTTTTTTTTTTTGAGACAGAGCCTCAAGCTGTTGCCTTGGGTAGAGTGCTGTGGCATCACAGCTCACAGCAACCTCCAACTCCTGGGCTCAAGCGAGTCTCCTGCCTCCGCCTCCCAAGTAGCTGGGACTACAGGCACCCACCACAACACCTGGGTATTTTTTGGTTGCAGCCCTCATTGTTGTTTGGCGGCCTGGGCTGAATTTGAACCCACCACCTTAGGTGTATGTGGCTGGCGCCCTAGCCACTTGAGCCACAGGTGCCAAGCCTATCTCTCACTTTTGCTGCTGATCAGGAACCTTAATGTGCTTTGCTTCTTGTCACTCTATAGTATTTGTTCTTTATTTTATTTTATTTTTGAGACATAGTCTCACTCTATCATCCTGGGTGGAGTGCTGTGGTGTCATCACAGCTCACAGCAATCTCCAACTCTTGAATTCAAGTGATCCTCCTGCCTCAGCCACCCAAGTAGCTGGGACTACAGGTGCCCACCATAATGCCCAACTAGTTTTTCTATGTTTAGTAGAGATGGGATCTCTTTCTGGCTCAGGCTGGTTTGAAACTCCTGATCTCAAGTGATCCATCCACCTCAGCCTTCCAGAGTGGTAGGACTACAGGCATGACTCATGTGCCTGGCCCCTGTTCTTTATTTTAAAGACCTACATATTGTTCATTATTATTTTATGCAGATGATATTAATTCTTGTATCTGCTCATCATTATGGATTTAGTTTTCTTGTTTAATACATCTTTCCATAAATTTTTTAGTGAGGCTCTGTGAGTTGTAAACCTCTTTATTTTGCCAGCACACATGAATGATCATTTGGCTGGGTATAAAATATAAGATTGCTGGCTTGGTGCCCGTGGCTCAATCAGCTAAGGTGCTAGCCACATACACCTAAGGTGGCGGGTTCGAATCCCCAGCCCGGGCCCACCAAACAACAATGATGGCTGCAACCAAAAAATGGCCAGGCGTTGTGGCGGGTGCCTGTGGTCCCAGCTACTTGGGAGGCTGAGGCAGGAGAATCACTTGAGCCCAGGAGTTGGAGGTTGCTATGAGCTGGGATGCCATGGCACTCTACCCAGGGGGATAGCTTGAGGCTCCGTCTCAAAAAAATATATATAAGATTGCTGGGTATTGTTTCTCAGTACTTTACTTTTGGTCTCTTGGTGCTGATGAGAAATCAGCTCTTTGTCTTTGGTATTTCTTCTCTTTTTAAATTTTGTTGTTGGTGTTTTCTGTCTGCTGCATCTAAGTGTGATTTATTTTTATTTATCCTGAGAATGGTTTATGTTGTTTCACTCTAAAGAAATCTCATGTATTCCATCATGAAAATATTATCTCTTCCCTTTCTCTTCTAACACGGTAATTTCTAGTAGAACCATGTTGGACCATTTCATTTTGTCATGAATGCTTCTTAACCTTTTGCATTTTCTTCCTTCCTTTCTTCCTTTTTTCTTTTCTTTCTTTCTTTCTTTCTTTTTTTTTTTTTTTTTGTGCGACGGAGCCTCAAGCTATCCCCCTGGGTAGAGTGCCATGGCATCACAGCTTATAGCAACCTCCAACTCCTGGGCTCAAGCGAGTCTCCTGCCTCTGCCTCCCAAGTAGCTGGGACCACAGGCGCCCGCCACGGCGCCCACCACAATGCCCGGCCATTTTTTGGTTGCATCCATCATTGTTGTTGGGCGGGTCTGGGCTGGGTATTCAAACCCGCCACCTTAGGTGTACGTGGCTGGCGCCTTAGCCGATTGAGCCACAGGCAC
>CAUYQV010190491.1:0-16473 GCA_963574575.1 Galagoides demidoff | reverse complement strand
AAGGAAAAGTATCCAATGTACAAAGTCCTGTTTTGAAACTAATTCATAGCTTTTCTAGGAATGTCTTAACCTAATTATAGCCTTAGAATATGGGAGGGGAGTGGGAGAGTGGAGGCGAGGGGGATGGATGGGAGAAGGGAAGTTGATTGGTGGGGTAACCTCTATGGTTTATCTTACAAAGGTACAACTGAATCTTTCTAAAAGCAGAGTATGAATGTCCTAACTCAATAAGTAAGAGAATGACATGAAGGCAATGTTAACCAGTTTGATGAGAGTATTTCATAATTTATATGAAAACAGCATACTATGCCCCATGATTTCATTAATATACATACTTATGCTATAAGAAACTAAAAATAAAATAAAATAAATTCCTTAAAAATAAAAAAGAGTAATCTCACTTATTATTACTTCCAACTTACAATAACTCTTGAGATACCAGGTAACAGCAACAAGAATAAGTGCAAAGGCCTTGAAGCAGAAACAACTTGGGACATTCTGAGAACAGAAAGTAGACAAAGGTACAATCATATTAATAGAATGATCTCACTTAAAATTACCTTTCAATTTTCCATCACTTTTAGGACACCAGGTAAGAGTAAGTGCTGCAAGAGTAAGTGCAAATGCCCTGAGGCAGAAACAACTTAGGACATTCAAAGAACAGCAACAAAACCATGGCACAATCATATTAAAAGAATAATCTCTCTTATGATTAACGTTCGATTTACCATAACTCTTAGGATATTTAAGTGCTGCAAGAGTAAGTGCAAAGGCCCTGAGGCAGAAACAACTTGGGACATTCAAAGAACAGCAAGAAGACCATAGAACAACCATATTAAAAGAATAATCTCACTTATTATTAACTTCCAGTTTACCTTAATCTCTTAGGACACCGGGTAAGAGTAAAGGCTAAAGAGTATGTCCAAAGGCCCTGAGGCAGAAACAACTTGGGTCATTCAAAGAACAGCAAGAAGACCATGGTGCAACCCTATTAAAAGAATAATCGACTCTATTCCTTCCACAGTAGTACCAAGGTAGATGAAATATTTGGGAGTTTACCTAACAATGGATGCGAAAGATCTCTGTAAATAGAACTATGAAACTCTAAGAAAAGAAATAGCTGAAAATGTTAACAAATGGAAAAACATACCATGCTCATGGCTTGGAAGAATCAACATGGTTAAAATATCAATACTACCCAAAGCAATATATAATTTTAATGCAATCCCCATTAAAGTTCCACTGTCATACTTTAAAGATCTAGTAAAAATAATACTTTATTTTATATGGAATCAGAAAAAAACCTCGAATAGCAAAGACATTACTCGGGAACAAAAACAAAGGAGGAGGAATTACATTACCAGACCTCAGACTAAACTGTAAATCGATAGGGATCAAAACAGAATGGTATTGGCACAAAAACAGAGAGGTAGATGTATGGAACAGAATAGAGAGCCGAGAGATGAATCCAGCTACCTACTGTTATCTGATCTTAGACAAGCCAATTAGAAATATTGAGTGGGAAAAAGATTACCTATTAAAGAAATGGTGCTGGGCTAACTAGATGGTGTCCTGTAGAAGACTGAAACTAGACCAACACCTTTCACCATTAACTAACATAGACTCTCACTGGATTAAAGATTTAAACTTAAGACATGAAACTACAAAAATACTAAAAAAAAGTGTAGTGAAAATACTTGAAGAAATCGGCCTGTGTGAAAATTTTATGAGGAGGACCCCCCGGGCAATCAAAGCAACATAAAAAATACACTACTGGGACCTCATCAAACCAAAAATCTTCTGTACAGCACAAGAACACAGCTAGCAAAGCAGGCAGACAGCCCTCAGAATGGGAGAAGATATTTGCTGGTTATGTCTCTGACAAAGGTTTAATAAGCAGAATCCACAGAGAACTCAAATGTATTAGCAAGAAGAGAACTAGTGATCCCATCTCAAGGTGGGTAAGGGTCTTGAAGAGAAACTTCTCAGAAGAAGACAGGTGCAAGGCCTACAGATATGTGAAAAAAAATGCTCATCATCCTCGATCATCAGAGAAATGCAAATTAAAACTTCTTTGAGATACCATCTAACACCAGTAAGATTAGCCCATATCACAAAATCCCCAAATTACAGACACTGGCGTGGTTGTGGAGAAAAGGGAACACTTCTACACTGTTGGTGGGATTGCAAACTAGTGCATTCCTTTTGGAAAGACATCTGGAGAACACTTGGAGAACTAAAAATAGACCTGCCATTTGACCCTATAATCCCTCTATTAGGTATATATCCAGAAGACCAAAACTCATACTACGACAAAGATATTTGTACCAGAATGTTTATTGCAGCCCAATTCATAATTGCGAGGTCATGGAAGAAGCCCAAGTGCCCACCGATCCACAAATGGATCAATAAACTGTGGTATATGTACACCATGGAATACTATGTAGCCCTAAAGAAGGATAGAGACTTTACCTCCTTCATGTTTACATGGATGGAACTGGAACATATTCTTAGCAAAGTATCTCAAGAATGGAAGGAAAAGTATCCAATGTATTCTGCCGTACTATGAAGCTAACTTATAGCTTTCATAGGAAAGCTATAACCCAATTATAGCCCAAGAATAGAGGGAAGGGGGAGAGGGAAGGGAAGGAGGTAGTGAGGATGGGTGGAGGGAGGGTGATTGATGGGATCACACCTATAGTTCATCTTATAAGGGTTCATGTGAATCTTTCTATATGTAGAATATAAATGTCTTAACACAATAACTAAGAAAATGACATGAAGGCTATGTTAACCAGTTTGATGAAAATATTTCAAATTGTAAATAAAAATAGTACACTGTACTCCATGAAAATACTAATGTACACAGCTATGATTCAATTAAAAAAGGAGAAAAAAACAAAAAAAAAAAACAAATAATAAAATGTGCCTCCCCTCATCCTTATCCCCATATGAGGACTACATATGTCCTCAACTTCCTCTCCATCTCCCTATCTTCATTACCTTTCCAAATACTCCAAACACTATGAATTTGATGATTCTGAATATATATCTGCAGAGAGAGTCCCAGCAGCTAAAGAATGAGGCTATTTATTAATTTGGAGGCTTTCTTGATAAATGGTTCTCGATTTGTTTTAGGGAACTCCTACACTTTCCAAAAAGGAACCAAGATGACAGAATAGAGCATCCAAAGAAACCATGAAAAGCAATACTCGCCTTCGGGTCAAACAACTAGAATCTGCCTTGGCAGCAGCGGCCCAGATACTAGTACAACCTCCCAGCTGGGGGCCACAAGTCAAGACTTTCCTGTGCTGCTGTTTTAAATGAACATGTAGTTAAACTGCTTAGGGTAATCATTCATAGAGGGAAATGAGGTCAGCAAACATGCTGAGGGCAGGAGGTCAGGGGATAACAATGATGGAAAAGGTCATTCTTCAGAAGCCTGACTCTCCTCAAATGCAGTATTGCTGGGCCCAGCTGGAGTGGGGCGATTGCAATTTGACTCCCCTTGGATTCACCATAGAACCACCTTGTCTGCAACACTATGATGATGGAATTGCGAGCACATCCAAAAATAACAGAGCACCACAGGCTCTGCAGAGGAGGCCGCAGTAGAAGAGTGACAGGCAGAAAGCAGGTATAATCTGTCAGCCTAGAAGGGGTTTGGGCTCCAAGAAACAAACCCCAAAGCTTCAGATTCAGTTAGAGGAAATCCATCAAGAGGACTGCAGGAACAGCTTCTGTGTTCCACTGTGCTATTCCAGATGCGATGCCTGATAAGCACGAAGGCCTGGTCTTCCTCTCGAAACTGTTTATAGGTTGACCCTTTCACCAACAAAGAGCATATGAGTACCTCTAGCTCTGATTCTGGCAGCTGTAAGAACTCAGGCAAGATCCTAAATCAGTAGAGACTGTAGGTAACAGAAATATCAAAATAGGGTTTCTGGGCCTGCCTGCACAATACATGGCCCAGCCCAATATTTTGATTTTTAATAGACACTAAAGAAGCACGTGGTGGGAAGGCATGATTAATTCTCCAACATCTTTCCCTAAAACATTCTGATTTCTTTCTCTTAACATCCATGTTTTGTCATTCATAAATCTCTAAGATGAGCTTATTAAAAGTCCCAAATTTATTTTGATGCTAATAATACTCCCAGAAATGTACTTCTAACAATTTAGAGTAACACCTCCATTTATCAGCTTTATATTGACTTTTCAATAATCAAGGGAATCCCCCCACATTCATTTGTCCCAGGGTCTGGAGTTTGAGCAAAATAATACCCATTCTCTCTAATGCCTTCATATTTGTAGTATTTATAACAAACTCATTATTTAGAATGCAAACTTTAAAATAAAGCAATTTTATTTCATATTTTATATACTCTGTCCCATCTTCAAGATGTGATCAAATCCTTTCTCCTCTGATTACTCCAGAAGTGACCTCTCCTTTCTCTCATCCCATGAAAAACTAATGATCTGCTAGACTTTTCTGTGCTCTTCTTCTTCCCATAGTCTACTTTGGGTTGTTACTAAATAATTTCACATATGCACATTTTATATTTTCCAGCTACATACTAAGCTTTTGAAGACAAGACATTCAATTCAAAACATTGCTTGACTACCTATTAGATACATGGTACTAAGTCAATACCATGGAGGACAGAGCAGACATATGGGGAATAGAAAGGGTACATATCCATTTTAAAAGCTGCTACTGATACCGGAAAAGTGGTGCCCCAGCCAGCTCAGCCGAGCAGGGCCTGGGGAGGGGACCTGCCACCTTGTCTTGGTGACAGCAGCCGGCGGCAGGCTGGAGCAAGCGGGGGAGCTTTCTTCCCCCAGAGGCTCCAGTAGAGCGGTGCTAGAGGACCTGCCAATCAAGGGAAAACACTGGTGCCTGTCCCTGATTGGTCCATTTTCAATCCTGCTCCTGATTGGTCCATTTTATAGACCAATCACAGCTAAGCTATTGCGCTGGGGCAGATCATCGCAGACCTTCGAGGAAGATAGAGCAGAAGAACAAGACCAGAAGACCATCCAGGAAGAAGGAGCCAGAGCTGTGGGACTTCTACTGCTGATCCTGCCCTACAAAGAGGCTTTGCCCTTTGCTGATCTTGCCCTACAAAGAGGCTTGGTCCTTTGTAAGAGCTATAGCTGTAACACTTCCACTGCTGATCCTGCCCTGCAAAGAGGCTTGGTCCTTTGTACGAGCTATAGCTGTAACACTTCTGCTGCTGATCCTGCCCTGCAAAGAGGCTTGGTCCTTTGTAAGAGCTGTAGCTGTAACACTTCTGCTGCTGATCCTGCCCTGCAAAGAGGCTTGGTCCTTTGTAAGAGCTGTAGCACATCTATCCTGCTCTACAAAGAGGCTTGGCTCTTTGTAAGAGTTGTTTTCATAAGAGTTCTAACACTTGCATCCTGCCCTGCAAGGAGGTTTGGTTCTTTGAGTTGTAAATAAAACCTCACTGTTCATTCTGTGGTCTGTTGATTCATTCATCGAATCTCTCATCATCGAATTGCCAAGACAAAGAGCCTGGAAATCCAGTGTTAAAAATCCAGTATCACTACCATAAAAAAAAAGTAAGCAATTGTGGTGTTGAAAAAAACACAGCTGGCTTGTAGGCTGCCAATCTGTAATTACTGTCTGAACTAAGGTATTAGAGCTAGGAAGGGAAAACAGAGAGGACACAAAAGGGAGAATTAGCAGGCTGTGGAAGCTGATTTGAGATGTGATGGGAAGAAAGAAATGGCACTAGAGAGGTCTATGTGTTTACCCTGGAGGACAGGGAATATGGTGGTACCATTTGCCAACAAATGATGTATGGAAGGAGGAGCAGGTTTAGAGATACAGTTGGGATGAGGTAGAAAATCATATCTGTGTCATGGACATCCATACCTGGATCATGAAGAAGGTAGCAGCAGAGCAGCCGCAATGGCTATGGTATCAGCTGGAATTCAAGAGAGAAGCCAGAGATAGAGATTAGGAGACATCAATATAGAGATAATGTTGAATTGGGGTTGTTACCCAGGGAGATTATAGAACAAGAGAAGAGCCAAGGATAAAGACCCAGGAAACATCTACATTTTAAAGGCAAATAAATAAGAGGGTAGGTGTGGTGGTTCATGCCTGTAATCCTAGCACTCTGGGAGGCCCAGGCAGGTGGATTGCTTGAGCTCACGAGTTTGAGACCAGCCTGAGCAAGAGTGAGACCCTGTCTTTACTAAAAAAAAAAAAAAAGAAAAGAAATAGGAAAACTAGCCCTGCACTGTGGTGGGTGCCTGTAGTTTCAGCTACTCGGGAGGCTGATGCAAGAGGATCACATGAGCCCAGGGGTTTGAGCTTGCTGTGAGCTATGAATCCACTGCATTCTACCCAGGGTAGAAAAGAATCTGTCTCAAAAACTAAATAAATGAATAAATAAATAAATAAAATAAGATTGCATCTATGAATAAGGAGCAGGACCAGGAGAAGAAAGTGCCTCAGGACCTAAAGCAGAAAATGTTGTAAGAAATAGCATACCTTGAAAGACTATCAGAATGTTTGGCACATAGTAGGTATACAATAAAGATTCACTGAATGAAGCAGTGATACCTTGAAGGATCCATAGCATAGGAGGCAAGAAAATCAGGCCACCTCAGAGTCCATTTCAGAAGGACTCAGCGTCTTAGCTACCATCAGCAGCAACTGGGCATCTCAATTATAACTCCGCAGTGTATGAGCGAGCGACGCTATCATTTTCCAACTTTATCTTATCTATTCTGTAAGGCACAACAAACCTCCTGCTTGGATGAAAATCATTTTCTTTTGAGCTGAATGGCTCTCTGATCACTTGTATTTTCAAAATGGAAAATGTGTGGCTATTCACCAGTCCCATAACTGGTACTGTAACTCCGTCGGTTTCCGTCAATCTCAAGGCTTGTGAAGGGCTGCAGAAATTTTCTTCATAACAGCCAGGAAAGTTCTAAATGAGAAACATTTCATCTTATCCAATAACTGTGCTCATTTGGGTGTAAATTTTATTGGCAAACATTCCTGTGTGTTAGAGCAAAAAGATGTCTCCCGAGCAAATCTAAGGACATTAACCTCTCTCACCTGTATTTTTGGTTACTGTGCAGTGAGACCAGAATTCACTATGTAAAAGGAAACAGTAATGCCTCATTTGTGCTTTCCAAGGAATCCTCTATTTATTTGCCCTTTTACCACAGTCTTTCTCTTCTGGTCCTAATTCAAAGGTAGGTTGTACTAAATCAGTACAACTTTTATTAAAAATGGATCCAACTATTTGAGGTAGTTAACTGGAAAGACTTTCACCTAAGGTTGTGTATCCTTTAGAAAAGGGTTTTATGTGTATGTATCTGTGCCCTTACATGATTAGGGAGGTACCTCAGACATTCATTGAAAATCTTTGTCCTGGGTCCAAACTATGTGCTAGTTCATTACCATGGTTTTTTTCTTAAGTTTGAAATAAATAGACCAGGAGCTAGAAACTAATGCAATCTTGTGGCTGCTAGAAGAACAAAGTTATCAGAAGTGAGCATTCACCCTTTCCTTTGCTTCAGAGAGACCGCCAAGAGGAGCTCTGCATGTGACACAGCTCTGTGCCATACTGTGGCACCACTTAGCTCTGAATTAGCTTAATCATCAGTTTGTAGAATGTACTTTCTGATATACAAACATATAACTGCTAAGAGAAGGGACCTGTCCCTGCCCACTGAACAGCTACAGTGTACCTAATCTAGGTAAGAGTTAGAGACCAGGATCAGAAAGAAGGACATCAATGGCCAAATTCATAGCAAAGGTCTCAATAGAAGCTCACCGAACTGAGGGTAGCAACATAGAAGCTCTTGGAATAGAGGAGGCAGAGGAATAAGGGTCTGAGTAGAAGGGCAGTCTGGGAAGACACAGGTCTAGACGATTGTACCTTTTAGGCTTTACTATCCCAGCTGCACCAAGTTTCAGCTTTGTTTCAAGGATTTGTCCTAGCATGTCCAGCTACCCGGCTGGATTATGCCATTCCTTCACTTTAAGAAAAGCCCTACACAAAATACATATTCATTTCTTCTTCCAATTACTAGTTTCCAAGCATTGTTGCATGTTTCTGCTAAATGAAGCATATGGACATGTGCACACAAGTATATCGAGGGTGTGAGTGGTGAATAAAACACTGAAGTTCATCCTAGAAAAGACTAAAATGCTAATTCAAATGCAAGGAGGCCAAGTCAATATGTCCAAGATTTCATGAGTGGAACACACTAATAGTTTAGCAAAATAGAGAGAGATTCCTTCCAGTAATAGGGTCCAGAAAAGTATTTTTGAGTGGGGAATATTTGAAAAGCAAATAAAATAAAAAATATGAAAAAAGATATGCAAGATAGAGAGTGGATGAAAAGGAGAAGAACCAACACAAGCAGCAATAGGTAGGCAGAAAGGAGAGACGCGTGCTCAGAGCATACATTCAATGTAAAATCCTACACCACCCTGTTGACTGAATGAACCACTTTTATGGCCAAGGGCAACCCAGAAAAATCTTAAAATCTTCCCTTCTGGCCATGAAGGGAAGACAAATGGGCATAACTTGTTATACTCCTTCCCTTTTGGAATTTAGACACAACAATCGACCAACATTCATGTTTGTTAAAATTGAGATCACAAGACTGAGAAAACAGACTCTTTGTGACAATAAGGCTCTAAATTGTTAACAGGACCTAAAGCCACGCAAGGCAGAAGTTAAATCATACCTTGGCCATCAATTTGCTTAACAGATGACTTAAGTCTGTATAGTGAGGCGTGTCTCTGATTAACAGACTTCCTTAACTGAAAATATTCCAAACCTTTAGCTTAATTTCTTTAATTACAACTCAAAGACTCTCTGAACCAATCTATAACCTATAAGCTCCCCCTCCCCCTTGAGATGTCCTGCCTTTTTGGGTCAAACCAATATATACTTTCCATGTATTGATGTATGAATTTATCTGCAATTCCTGTATCCCTAAAATGTATAAAACCAAACTGCAACCCAATTGCCTCAAGACCACTCACTCAAGGTTCTTGGGTATGGTTCCACAGGCCTATGGTAACACATATTTGGCTCAGAAAAAAATGTCTTTATTTTACAGAGTTTGGTTTTTTTTTTCACCATTAACAAAAGAATCACCATAGGAATCCAAATGAATTAAAGCAGAAGGTTGGAGGACCAACAACAAATTCACATGAACCAAGCTGAAGTCTTGGTGTAATGGTTCTCAAATATTGATGTGCATCTCCATTACTTGGGGGCAGGGTGACTGTTAGAAAATGAATTTTGGGACCTGCTCCCAGGCCTCCTGTTTCGTAGGTCTGGGGTACTACTGAGGATTTTGAGGTATTAAATAGGTACCTGAAAGGGTTGCTAATGCAGTTTTCTAGAATTCATATTTTAGAAAACATAAAGTTAGGAAGTGATATCCTAGTAAGACTCACTATTAAATTTCTTTTGCTTTTTAGGTTTTTTTTTGTTTTTGAGATAGAGCCTTACTCTGTTGCCCCTGGCACACCTCAGTGGTATCATCTTAACTCACTGTGCAAGCGATCTTTCTTCTCCCAGCCTCCCAAGTAGCTGGGACCATAGGAATGTGCCACAAGGCCCAGCGAATTTTTCTATTTTTAGGAGAGATGGGGGTCTCATTCTTGCTTAGGCTGGTCTCAAACTTCTGAGCTCAAGTGATCCTCCTGTCTTGGCCTCCCAGAGTGCTAGGATTATAGGAGTGAACCACCAAACCAGGCCCTCAAATTCTCTAAATTCTAACTTTGTTAAATGTCATTGTGATAATATTTCATTTAAAGTAATTTCATCAAACTGTATCTATTCTAAAGTAGGTATATTTCATAAAGCAAGTTGGGCTGGTAATTCTAGTTGGGAATAATTATTCCAAATGAAATAGGAGAGAGAAATTAAGCAATAGTGCTTTAAAACTTTCTGTATATAAGGAAAATGACCAAAACCATTTTTTCCCAGTAGTCAGTATTTGTTTGAAGGTCAAAAAACAACTCTTTTTTCCTTTTCATTTGGATAAATTAGGAGACCACCTGTTGTTCTGTTTACAAAAATTAGCTGGTTAGTTCACCATCTGGGAGAGCTTTGGTTACTTTGGTTTGAATGTTCATGGGAATGAAATCTGAAATGTTGCCACACATCCCATTTGGAAAGCATCATACATTTATCAAGTGCAAAATATAAGCTTCCAGCACAAGACAATCATAGTTTACAAATGAATTTCCATAAACAAGGCTGAGATACAGGTAAATGTTTGCCATCAGAAAGGAGCCTTGAAGGATGGGAGCCAAGTTACGTTAAAAAAAAAAAAAGTGAAGTAATGTATTTTTCTGGCACAAAAATAAAATAAAAGTAAAAGTAAAAGATGTCACAAATAGTATGAGAGAACATGGATAAGCCATAAAATGCTTTGTGTATTATAAGAAATGGATCTGTGTATGACACTGGTTTCACTAGAAAAGTAGGCTGTGAAGAGGCTTCGATAATAATCCTAAGATAAAATCAACATAGCACTTATTATATATCAGGCACTGCTCTAAACACGTTATGCACATTAGCCTATTTAATTATCACAAGTCTTTGTCATAGGTGCTATTATTAGCCCCATTTTATAAGGAGACTGAGCTACTGAGAAGTCACCAAATGATTTCAGGCATGATTGTACTTATCTTTGAGAAAGGTATTTCTGGTTGCAATGCTTAGAAAGGTGAGATTTTTAAAAAAGGCGGAAGATTAGGAAGGAAGCTAGTATAATACTTCAGGCAAAATTGAAGAAAAATCAGAATTAGGGCAGTAGAAATAGAAAGCAGGAATATATTCAGGAGAGAAACCTGTGGCAGAATTGACCACATAGGTCGGCTGCTTGGATTTCAAGTTTACAGAGAGTAGTCAGAGAAAGATTATTAATTATAACTTCTGGATCTCAGAAGTAGATGGATCTGATACCCATCAGGACAGAAAATGTAAAAAAAAATTGTCATATTTTACAGGAAAGGCAATAAATTTTGTTTTGAACACCACCTTGTATTAAGATTCCATTACAACACCAGAAATAAATACGTAACAGTTGGCTGTCCTAATGTAGAACCAGAAGAGTTGCCTGAGCAGAAGGTAGATTTGGGTATCAAGAGCATTTGTATTTTTCATCTTTGTCCTAATGAAATTCCCACTGTCATCATTGCTGTGTATTTTTTAATAAGAATCATGTTTGCATGAAATAAAGGCAGGGCTTTATGAGATCAGAAGACCATGGCTCCTAGAGATAGCTTAAAAATCTACCAAAGCTTAGAGTCAGAATATTTGGGGTTGATCTGGCCCTAACTGCCATATGTCAGGACAGAAGGGGTGCAACAAGTTCTACATAAAAAACTTGGAAGCATTTGAACAAGGAGTGTACATGTTAAGCCAGTCTTTATCAAACTTTAATATGCATATAAAACACCCTGAAAATCTTGTTAAAATGGAGATTCAAATTCAGTGTGACATATAAAACTGCAATAATTTCAAGGTCTCTTTGATGCCAATGCTGCTCATCCATGGACCATACTTTCGGTAACAACAATCTAAACAGGTACTGTCCAATAGAAATATAATGAAAACCACATACGTCATTTCCTATTTTCTAGCAGCCATACTAAAAAGGTAAAAAAAAAAAAAAGATTGGTGAGATTAATTCTAATCCTATGTAATATACTTAATTAACCCAATATACCCAAATAACATAATTTCTATATGTATGACATTTAAAATAAAAGTGAGACGTTTAGGCACAGTATCTCACCCTATTCATAGCTACCTTCTCTCTTAGTTTTCAATATGAAGTTAAACAGTTGCTCAATGTTTATTTCCAGTTTCTATGCAAGGTACCCCAAACTCACATTAGACCCAGCCACTTAAGAAATCAAATGGGAAATAGAATGAGCACTGGAATATCTGGAGATATAAATTCAGACCTAAAAGTGTTCTGCCGCTATTTACTTACTGCATGACTTAGATCACACAAAGTTTTCTCCTCTCCAGTAAAAGGCAGGAAGTTAGATCAGAGGATCGCTAAGGTTCTTCCCAGGTCTCATTTTTTACTGATCTGTATTTAATACCACGCACCAGGAACACATTTGAGTTACTGCTATCAATACCTGAAGCAAAAACTGGGCACATACCAACACTTCCTGGCACTGGGTCATCCCAACAATATATCAGTGCTGTTGATTTTAATGAGCTTTGAATGAGAATCTATAGCAAAATATTTTATAATGATTGAATCTATATTCAATCAACAAAGAAAAATAGCATTTGCTATAGGGTTGCAGTGACCTGCCTGGAATAAAGCTTATGATGAATACCATCCAACATGGTCATGAGCTGCATAATGACAGGAGTATGCTCAGACATGTGCATCATTAGGTGATTTTGTCATTCTGTGAACATCATAGGGTGTACCTAACAAAAAACTAGATGACATAGCCTACCACACACCTGGGCTATATGGTATGACCTATTGTGCCTAGGCTACAAACCTGTTCAGCATGTGAGTGTACTGAATACTGTAGGCAACTGTAGCATGATGGTAAGTATCTGGGTATGTAAACACAGAAACGGTATTGTACAGCTATAGTATTATAATTCATGGGACAACCACCACGCATGATGTCCAGTCTTGTTCAAAACATTGTTATGCAGCACATGACTGTGACTCAATCATAATTAGCCATCCAAACCTTCTGCTGAATTCTGTAGGGTTTTGTGCTTGTAACAGGCAATGTCAAGGCCAAAATGAAGCAAGCAGAAACAAATCAAGAAGGAACAGAAGATATTACTATATGTATTACATCCATTATTGTGGTAAAGCCATAAGAAGTCAAAACTTTTTCTCCATTTCAAGTTGGTAAAGTTCTACATAATATAATCTACTTAATAGAGCTTCCTGCAAATCTTTTGGGGCTGAGAGAATTAAGCTACTCTTAACTGAAATGGAATCAGAACAGTTGAAATCATACAAAGTAAAGCATAATTTTCCTTTAACATGGTGAGGTTTCCCCATGGTTTTCAAAAAAAATTGATAATATTTTTGAAATGTTAATGACTTTTTTGAGGGTACAGGGCCATCTGAGGATGGTTACAACAACTTCCTCCTAGGTTCAGAAAGTAATTTGACAAAAGGACCAGATACACTATTGAAATTAAATTCTTGGCCCTGACAGTACTCCTTGCTTCTTTCAGAACTGTCATATTGATTTCTTTTTTTCACCGTCATGATTTCAGAAGAGCTTTCCACTTCACAATTCATCTTTCACCTCTGCTGGAGGCTGAGAAGACATCATAATTGAACGAATGTACTAGACTTCTTGGCAGTCTGAAGAAATCACATGACAGCACAGAGATCATTGGTAAGTCACACCCAACAGAAGATTAATTTTTAGAGACATGAAGAGAGGAGCACATAGCTGAGAAGGTATGCACTCCTAAAGTTTGCTGATCAAATGCAATTTCCAGGCACATAAGAAAACATAGGATGCCAATGAAGTGCCCACCATAGGGAACACATTTTTCAGTAGCTTCCCTACACTACCTATATGCAGTTTCCAAGGTCATGCTTCTTATCTACTCCCTTAAACTAAGTCATCTTAGTAGGTACAAGGTCCACGTCTTCTGAAATTAAGCCCTCCCACCATCCCTGGTGAACTTCCTACTCAGTAGAAAGCAAGAAGCACACAGACATATAGAGAGAATCACATACAAAATGTATCTAGACAGCTCATAGCAGGACTTAGTAATTAAATAATTAACAGAACTTAAATAATCAACATTGTTGGGTTCCAGTCATAATCACTTTGCTACTTCTAGGAACAAGCATGACTCAGCCAAGCACCTGAACACAGTGGTAGCCTGAATATAGGAGATTCTACATAACATAGTATTACAGATACTATAAGACTAAACTTCAAGGAAAACTTAGTCTGGGCCAGAATGATCAGACCCTTCTTCTGAAGTCCTCCTGGGAGGAGAGAAGAGTATTGCTTGCTCACCTATTATGGCAATCATGAGATTGCACCTCACAGACCTCCAATTAGAAGGTATGTAATTGACAAAGGGTTCTAGCTGCTGTGCACTGAAATCTATCACCACACTGGTGTTGAGGCCTTATGTCCCATGGGCTTTTCCCAGCCAGTGACTGTACATGGTAGGGACATAAAGACAGTTCCATACCTGGGAGAGAGAAGACAGTTTGTTGGCTGACTATGGCTTGAGGACTCACTGTCAAATATTCAGACTGCCAAGAAGTCTAGTACAATTCCACCCAACCTTCCTTTCATCTCTCTTTTGCATGGGGTCAGTTTGGCTTTGTGGTCTGATGACTCCCTCAGACTTCTCTGGGTTCTTTTTCATTTTTTCTCATAAAGACACTTGCACTTGAACATTTATAGCAGCACAATTTGCAATCACAAAGATGTGGAAACAATCCAAGTGCTTTTTAATACATGAATGCCCTAATAAATGATGGTATATGTATACCATGGAATATTATCCAGCCATAAGGAAGATGGAGAACTAGTATCTTTTGTAACAACCTGAATGGAATCAGGGACCATTTGTCTAAGTGAAGTATGATGAGAATGGAAAAACAAACACCACATGTATTCAGTACTAAACGGGAACTAATGGATCAACACCTATGTGCTCATATGGAAGCAAAACTTAATGAAATTCAAGTTGGGAGAGGTGGGAAGAAGGGGATGGGTAAATTTCCACCCAACGGGAACACTGCATGGACATATAACACACTTTGCGGGTGAAGATCACCTAGAACTCTGACTTTAACCATATGATAGCAAACTATATAACCAAATCATATGTATCCTCATAATAATTTGAAATTTTATAAAGTTTTTTAAAAGTATATAACTATTATATGTACATAATCAAAACTTTTTTAAAAATTTGAAAATGAATGCCATTCTCCCAGCCTCCCCCCCCCCAAAAAAAAAAAAAAAACTCCAGAAATTACAATAAAGGTAAAGGGATTTTTTTCACTACTGGTTATAGAGAAGATAAAACACATGCATACACAACTATGCTAAAAAGCACAAAGTGACCCGAGAGAGGTATAGATAACATGCTACAGGATCTCAGAGGAGGGAGAGATTCCTTTTTGCCTGAGTGAACAGAAAAGTTCCATGGAGAACTTCATATTTGAAGTGGGCCACAACAGATTATTTGCATTTGAGCCAATAGAAATGGGCAAAGAAATCCAATCAGTAAAAGCAGAAGAAGTGTGGGCCACATATGAACACAAAATATATCTATTTCCCTGAAGTATGGCTTTCATCCTTCCTTATCCCACTTTTCATCAGAAAGGCTTTTTCCCTCCATACTATGTTTCTATTCACACACTACAAATTTCATCTCTGCTATGCTCTTCTCTAACTCATTACACTGCCTAGCCACTATCCCTTCTTAAACCCGATTGGATGTTACATGTGATCTGATCTGACCACTTTGCTCGTATCTCTCATTTGGCATTTTCCTAACTTTGCGTCACATTACAATCATTGTGATGATCTGATATGCCCTAGATTGCAAACATGTAGCACAAAAGTTTGTCCTACTCTTTCTTACAGTTCCTATGCACAATACCTTCGCAAAATTATTTGCTGAATCAAAGTGAATTCACTGATTATTTATTGTGTATATATTTTTTACCCAGTATAGTGCTGGATAGAATTCAACACAAAACTTGATTCCTGTTTTCAAGTTGCTTACAGGCTAGCTAGAAGGTCCCAAGTTTCACGTGAAATAACTTGAAGAGCAATAAAAATATAATGGAACATAATACATATACCACTGGTGAGTGCCTGTTGCTAGCTGATATCTGATAGGGGCGGTAAAATCTATTTGACATAATCAGTCCCTGCCATTGATGGAAATGTTATAGACAGATGGAGAAGAAGAGTAGAGGCATAGCTTGGTAAATGTGAGAAAGACAGTAGTAGACATTCCCTCAAAGACAAATTTATAAACAAACAAACACACTGATAACATCTATTGGAAATGCAAATTAGTCATTGGTTTAAAACAAAATGTAATAATGAAAGAAATAAAGAGGATGCCAAAAATATGTATACATGTTTAAGAAAGAAAAAAACTGTGTTAAAATTGTAATACTCGACATGTGCAGATAACAAAAGATGAATACAAGTCACATTGAGCACCTCTCATAACTGCAGAAGGCAAACATAACTTGAGCATTATAAATTTAATGCACTATTTTTCCTTTCTTAAAATGTGTATACATTTCTTTGGCATTCTCTGTATTTTTTTTTATTAAATCATAGTTGTGCACATTAATACTATCATGGGGTACAGTGTGTTGTTTCCATATGCAATTTGAAATATTCTCATCCAATTGGCCAACATAGCCTTCATGTCATTCTCATAG